>JAJSRW010000621.1:0-43873 GCA_022414725.1 Microglena sp. YARC | reverse complement strand
AAGTAGAGAGTTCAGCCACTTTAGAATGCAGGGGGGATGTGATTTAGGTGAAGGTGAATATAAGTAAGTTGGTTGAGGTGATTTAATGACGGAAGTAACTAAAAGGGAGGGTGTGAGGTTGAGGTAAATGTAGAGAATCTTTGATTTGAGGTGAATAATGAGGAAGCTCAAACAGCAGTCGAGGCGTGAGGGTTGAGGTGAAGTTACGAACTTTTGGAAAAGAGTGTAACCATTCTATGTGGCCATGCCCGGCCATGCCGCAGCCATGCACACAATAATAATCACACGGAGCGGCCCTGACTTCACATCTGAATAGACCGTTGTCGGTGGAATGTTACCCATGCCTGTTATTATTTTTAGAAGAACCTCAAAGACTCGTTGACCGATCCTATGAGTTGAGGTGATTTACGGTGAGACTGGAAGAAAAAGTGGGGCTGCGATACGTCAGTAACAACAGTCAACGATCAATGGAGAAAGATAACAAATGTGAGGGTGGATACAGTAAACAGTACAACACAGTAAACAGTAAAACGAATGAGTCCGATGGAGGTCTTCCTACCGCTAATCTGCAGATCAAATCCAGCAAACAGGGCTCCTCCACCTTACAGTACACAGTTACAAACAGTTGCACCAGTTCAGCAAAATTGAGTTCATGTGCTCTTCAACACAATCCAAGAATCTAATCAGCAACACGGCTACCTCCACCCTCCTATCGCCGATGGAGTACCAGTAAAATTTTACGCTTACAGTTACATCTGCACCAAGTAAATACATCTGATAACTCCAGTCAGCGACAAGGCTGCCTCTTACGCTTAACCCAACGGGCGTACAGTACAGGAAACTACCATTAACACACTGTGCACAGTACCAGTTCACAGTGCAGTGTACGAGTACACAATTCCACAGATTTACAGTACCAGCGTACAGCACAGTTGTAGTACTGCCACTGCACAGTACATTGCAGTTCACAATGCATAATACAGAAAATGGATTTCACGTGTCTCCTACTCCACAATCTGAGAATCATTCTGCAACACAGCCTGTCTCCACATCTCTGTCAGGAAGCTTTCACACTACACTTGCACCAGAGTATCACTTTGGCATGAATACAGAAAAGGTAGCTGCTACTTGTTGTTCCCACGTCTTCCTCACAATTGTGAATCCAAATCAGTAAACAAGGCTGCCTCCACGCCTACCCCAACTTAGCGCCTACATTACGCATTACACCATTAACACTTAAGCACTGCATAGTACACAGTGCACAGCTAAAAAGTGGCTACAGTAAAAACCAGAGTGCACAGTAAAGCAAGTAAAATCATGGAGTTCATGTTCCCTACCCACAATCTGAGAAATCCAATATCAGCGACAGGGCTCTCGCCACACTTTAACCCAACGGTTACATCTCACCATTACACATTATACATGCATTACACTACACTGCACAGTACACAGTGCACAGTTTAAAAAGTGCACATTTAAGAAAGAAAACAATGGAGTTCATGTATGTCTGCCTACGGCACAAATCTGAGAATCCAAATCAGTGACGAGGCCTCCCCAACCTCCGGTATGCTGACAGCTGTTCAGCCTCTTTGTACTGCTGCAGCATTGAGGTACAATACTTGCCACTATTTCCGTGAGAACTGGCATGGCCCTGCCCCGCTCTTTCAGCTGCTGTGCTCTGCTGCTGTGTGGACGCTAGAAGAAGGATTCCAGTGGTCTATATCATTCCAACTGGGTTTATGTGTTTTGGGGTTTAGTGGTTTAGTGTTTAGGCGGCTGGCGCTTCCTTCAGGCCCTGCTGTGCCTCCGCCATGTGGTATCGCTAGAAGCAGCTTCCAATGGTCCTTACATTCCATGGGTTTTTGGGTTTGGTGGTTTCGGGTTTGTTGAGTTTTCGGGTTTTTGAGGTTTCGGTTTGTGGTTTTAGGGTTTGGGGTTTAAGGGTATAAGCACTGCCACTGCTTCAGTTACTGCTGTCCTTCTGCCTTCTGGGATGCTAGAAGAAGACTTCCCAGTTGGTCTACATTCAATGTGTTTGGGGTTGAGGTTAAGGACACTGCGCTCGCTTCAGTCTGCTGTGGCTCTGCCTCTGTGGCTAGAAGACGCTACAGTTAGAAGCTCCGGTGGTCTACGTTGAATGAATTCCAAAAAAAGTCAACTTGTTTAAGGAGAAGGGCTGATAGTCCCCAGGGAATTAAATAATTCCTTGCAAGCATTTTTTCAAGTTCAGAAAGTGGCTAGCTTGCCTGGGTTTTACGGTACTGCTTCACAGGGGGTTTCAGTTGCCTGTTAAGCGTAAGCGCAGGTCCAAAATGGGGTCTCATGTTAAAACAAATGGGTCAAGGTTTGTCCAAAATGGGTCTCAGGTAAAACCAAATGGGGTCCAGGGTTTTGTTGTCCCAAAATGGGGTCTCAGGAAAACAAGTGGGGCGACAGCGGTTTGTTCCAAAAGGGGGTCTGATGGTACAACAATTGGGGTCGGGGTTGGCCAAGAACTGGGTGCTTTCAGGTAGCGAGTCGGATAGGTAGCTTGGGAAAACATTATTCCTGCCCACAAGGGCTTTGTTGAAGTGTGATTTTCTAATGTAATATCGAATTGTTGCATTTAGCTAATTTATATGTTTTACTGGGATCAAACAATTTATGTTTTGTGCAAAGTTAATTAGTTGAGATTACTTTGAATCAAACGTTTTTATTTTGAGTCAAAGTTAATGTGATTTGGAATGAGTTGAAAAAAACATGATTTTGGTGTTTGGGTAGAAGTCTGCTGGAATTTAATTATAGCAATTATCATCGGACTGATTGATTGTGGGGTTTTCGAATAACTTCTGTAATTCGTAGCCTCAATAGGCCGTGAACCCTGAGACTGGGTTTGCCAATATTTGGGATAATCTCTGCCTTTTGCTCCTGATCGAGAATTCTGAGATTTCTGAGATTTCTGAGGAGCTGGCCTGAAATGTTGGCCTGAAACGTGGGTGGCACATAACTTTACTAACGTAGCGAGACCCAAATTCGAAGTCATTTCGGCTGAATGGTGGAGCAAATGACTCAATATAATTATCTCAGTGCTGATCAAAGTGAAGTCATCGGCTGAATTGCGTAACAAATAGACTCAAGGGAGCAGCACTCTCAGTGCTGATCAAGTGAAGTCCTTTATACCAGGTAGGGTGGTGGTTGTTATGGGGTGGGATGTTTTGGGGGGAATGGGGGGGCGTGTGTTTGTGTGTGTGTGAGTGGATTTGGGGCTGTGGAGAGTGGGTTTTGGGGGGTCGCCGGAATGTGGGTTTGGGGGGAGGGGGGGCTGTGTGCTTAGTGTTGGTGTGGTGAGTGGATTTGGGTGGGCTATGGGAAGCATCGATGTGCTGTTTTGGTTGGTGCTGGTGGGCCTGCTTCGGGTTCCTTCGTGGACTAATGACTAATTCTTCCAGCTCTATGAGTGAAGTCCTTCAAGGTGACCAGGAATTGCTAATTACGATACACTTCAAGCAATCTACTCTCAGTGGTGCTTGAGTAATTAAATTCAATTCAATGCAAACACAGTGGGCTCATCTTTTGATAATGCGCGTACTGAACACTGGCGTGGTTTAAGCTCGTTGATTGCATGCATTTCACACTGTATTTGCACGAAGGCTCGAGGGCCCCATGCGGTAAATGGTTATTCGTTTTGGGGGGTTCGAGTGTGTGATATTCAGTTTTTTGTTTTTGTTTGTATGGTGAGCCCTCCTGTCATTAGGTTAGTGCAAGTTTCTTGTAGGCCTTATTTTGGCTAGCCCTGGACTGTAACCTACATAGATACATGCAAATTGCCTTCTCCTTAATTCTACTTGATCTCACGAACCATTTGAGTTCACTAAGCGTGTAGAAGCAGCTACTAGTATCATCGTATTCTTTATTGTTTTAACTTAGTTATTCCTATATGTGTTTATATTTAAAGCACATTAGCATTAATAAGTAGTGTATCACATTTTCATATGATTTATAATGAATATAGCATTCAATCATGTAAATCAGCTTTTATTTATATGATCGAGGTCAAGCTATATTTCGACTAATTACCCTGGATCAGTAGGTGTACATTGCAAAGCATTCAAATCCATCCCATTCATCCTATCTCTCTCCCTCCCCGCACCATCCCCTCTCCCTCCCTCCCTCATCGATGTCTTCAGTCTGCACCTTCCTCCCCTTCGCTTTCCCGTCCTCCCTCCCTCCCCCCTCTCTTCTCTCTTCCTCCTCCCTCACTTCCCTCTCTCCCATTCCTCCTAGTCCCTCCCATTCCTACCTCCCTCCCTACCCTGGCCTCCCTCCCTCCTCTTGCCTCTCCTCCCTCCCTTCCCCTCACCCCTCCCCTCCCTCCCCTCCCCCTCCCTCACCCCCCCCCTCCCTCCCTTCCTCCCTCCCTCCGGCCCCCCCCCCCCCCCTCCCCTCCCTCCTCCGTCCCTCACCCTCCCTCCCTACCCCCTCCCCTCCCTCCCATACCCTCCCCCCCGCCCTGACCCTCCGTCCCTCCCTCCCCCCCCCCTTCCTCGCCATCCTCCCCCCTGACCCTCCCCCCGTGCCCTCCTCCCTCGCCTCCCTCATAAGTCATAATGTATTTCAGTGGTCACTTCTGCCACTCCGGTTTTCAGTTTTTGAAGTTCCGGGGTGGACTTACCAGAAGCCTTCCAACTCGCTGAATGCTTCCGGATGACGCCAAGTCCTACCCAGCCTGTAAGGGGTGAGCGATGTGCCACCAGATGTAGCCCTGTACAATGTTTTTAAATAAACTTTGTATATTTTAATCTTATATTATTTTTAATACACTCCTTTTTCGTTTAAAATATAAGTGGGCAATATCACTTGTGATCGGCATGAAGGAGTTTTTTTTTTTGTTTTTTACAGACGAGCTGGGCAATTTGTCATCCAGAATATAGCTCGCAAACAATGTTTTTCTAATATTTATTTATTGTAATTTGAATCTAATGGTATTTGTGATCAAGATGAAAGTAGATTATTTTATTTATATTTACACACGAAGCTGAGTGATGCGCCATCGCAGATGTAGCCGTGCACATATTTTCAGATACACATTTCTTATATTTTTAATTCCAGATAAAGGGGCAATTTTCTGTGAATCAACATGAAAAATATTGTATGTATTTGATTTTGACAGGAACAAACTGAGCGATGCGCCATCCATCATGTTCGCCTTGTATCAGTGTGTCAGGGGAATAGCAATTGTGATTTCACGTTAATTTACATTTTCATTTGGTATTACAGAACGGGTGAGCGATGTGCCATCCACAGTAAGCCCTGTAACTGTTTTATTAAAATATAATAATAAAAACGAAGCCGAAGCAATGTGGCCATCCAGATGCGGGCCTCTGTATCATGTTTTAACTACACCATGTTTTATTATTACAGATCGAGCTAGAGCGATGCGCAATCTATATGCAGCCCTGCAAAAGTGCACATGTTTTCCAAATCATTTGTGTACTTCAATCGAATAGTAATTGTGATCACATGAAGATATTAATTTATTTATATTACACACACGAGCTGCGCGATTGCGCCATCCATACATAGCCCTGTAAAATGTTTTTATTTAATACAATATTTATATATTTTAATCCCAGATAAGGGGCAATAGTAGTGTGATCACATGAAGACGATTATATATTTAATATTAGAGACCAACTGAGCGGTGTGCCATGCCATACGTAGGTCGATCATGACATGATGAAGGGGGAATAGTAAGTGTGATCACATGAAGCATACTTATGAAGATATTAATATTTATATTTACACAGAAGGTGAGGCTGATGTGCCATCTCAGTGTATGCCATGTGACAGTGTTTTTCAATCAACAGTTTTTTACATGTTTATGGGGGGAAAATTATAGTAATTTCCTGATCTTATGTTTTGAAGCACTTAACTTACTGCCTCCTGCTCCACCGCTAAACAACAAAGATGTTCACAAGATAGGGTAGCAGCAAATATATACCGATATACGTTCTTACAAGTATCTATGTTGAAGCCAAGGTTGAGCACAAATTATGTCACAAATATCTATGCACAATACGGGCAGTACTATGGGTGGGTTCACTTGTCCAGTTTCTTCGCGGTGTCCTCCTGCACTAAGTGCTCTCTCCTCTCCTAATAACAAAACTATTGAGCAAAGATGTTCAAAACTATGGCCACTCATATAAATGTTGAGGACGCAATCAACATGGCAGATCACCTTGTCGGGTTGGTTGCTTCCAGTGGCCCCCTGCACACTACTTGCTTTACTCTCCACGAGGGCTACGGACAAGCCCTCGCTCCCAACGAGCTTCAGCTGTCCATTAAGCCACAATATCATGCCCCAACGCAAAATCTACGTCACATCCGCGTTGGATCAAGCGGATGGTCGATCGATGTGAACCAGTGCATCGCCTCGATGGGATGTGAATGGGAACGAGGTTAGGGGTGAGGAAGGTATACCTCGTGTGGCGGGGAGTGAAGGGGGGGGTGCCGGAGTAGCCGACCCACGGACCCTGGGTGTACCACTGGCGCTTGGCGTGGCTATGAATGGTGGAGTTGGGGTCAGTTTTCATGGATGGGCGATGAAGGAGAGAGTGTCCGGGGGAGGATCAGATTACGTACCTTTCCGGCATTTCGTGTGTCTCGTTTCGTGGGATCCAGGATGGACCGAATTTTTCTATACGGGATTTTTAATTCGGGATTTACGTTCCCGGCCAGACCCGGTACATTCGCGAAGCATGCCAGGTTTAGACAGCTTTCGACAGACCGATACGAGATTTTCGAATTCCCTCCAGCTGGATCCTGCATTTGCGTGAAATTACCCCCCTTTCAGACTCGGGGACTATCTCCCCCGCTCACATCTGCTCGGCTTTGCTTAAGCCTACATCTGTCCTCAACCACCTCTCCTGTTCTAGCAAGGGTACACACAAACCTCAGCAACCATCTGTTCCCACCTGCCCACAGTCTTTCATCCTTCTTATCGCATCGAATATAATAAGTTCCTCAAAAACTATCCCCACCTTCCAAGCGTCTCTCATCCTCATCAAACCTCGACTACTTCACCCAACCAGGACCAAGACAAAAAACCCTTGGATCTCATTACGATCACAACTCAGGGCCATTTTCCTGCAGGGCACCTAGAGGGCCTGCAGAACAGCAGGGACTGAAGACGTCTTGATACCTGTAACCTAGCTCCTTTCAGATTGAGTTGGGACATGGACCGATCGGACCTTCACATAATCGGGGTTTAGGTCGTGATGGGATCCGTAGGTGTGGATATTGCCGCTCAGGTGTGTGCTGATGTTTGCGTGCACGTGCATGTGAATGTGCATGTGTACATTTTCCTTGCATGTATGTGCGACTGCACGCGCATTTTATGTGTGTGTGATGCGTGTGTGTTGCATGTGGATGTGGATGTGCAAATACCAAACTAAAACATGCTACTTTTTCCCCTACTTTAAACTCTGTAACTCTTATCCATGCCCTCAATTCTCTAAATCAAACACATTCTCCCTGGTACCATGAAGGTCCTGGAGACACATTAGGATGTAGCAACTCCACGTACACCTCCCTAACTAACTGAACGCTAAACTATGCACACCCCTAAAGCCACATCCCTAAAAACCACATCCTATAGCATGGAACTTACCACCGTTCGGCTGACCCATTGATGCCTCTGGCTGACAAAGGACGTAGCAAACTCCATCGTACACCTTCCCTAACTGAAAGCTAAACTATGCACACCCCTAACCCACATCCCTAAAAACTACATCCCAAGCATGGAACTACCACCCTGAACCCATGATGCCCTGCTGACAAAAGTACAGTAAGCAACTTCTCCACGTTCACCTTCCTAACTCAAGCTAAACTATAAACTCCCCTAAACCCACGTCCCTAAAAACCGCATCCAAGCATGGAACAACCACCACTGAAACCACATGCAACATGGAAAACACCACCCTAAAACCACATTCAAGCGTGGATCTCTATGAACCAATGGAAGCCCTGCTAAAAAAGGACTTGGCGACCCCGCCACTCATTCCTAACTCCCGAAATCCAAACCAAACCATGTCAACTCCTAAAACTGCATCCAATAATAATGGAACCACTTCTGTAAACCAAAACCACAAAACCAAACCAAACCAAACCAAACCACAACCAAAACCAAACCAAACCAAACCAAACCAAACCAAACAAACACAAACCAAACCACCCTGCCGCCCCATGAAGGCCTTTGGAGACAAAGGGATGTATCAAGCCTCATTCGTGCAACTTCCTATACCAAACCGTGCAACTCCATATACCAAACTAAACCAAACACAACCCAACCATCCTGGCCCGTGAAGACCCCGGAGGCATAGGAGCCAGGGACCCAAGGAGGTGCTTCCGAAACTTTTGCAACAGCCGGAGGACTTGAACGAAAAGCCGAACCATTTGACTTCCTAAAACCCACATCCAAACATCTTAAAAAACATACTATAAACATCATCCAAGCATGGAACTCTTTAAACAAAGGTAAACCCAAAGCACCCTAAGCCATGAAGGCCCTGGAGGCTAAGGACTCAACAACCCTCACTCATGCAACTCCCTAAACCAAACTAAACCAAACCGTGCAACTCCATGTACGAAACTAAACCAAACCGTGCAACTCCCTGTAACCAAAACTAAACGACAAATTGTTTTAAAACCGTGTGCAAGGTCCCCGTACCAAACTAAACACTAGGATGATACCCAAACCTTGCAATCCTGCCCTACTATACCAATTACCTACTAACCAAACGTGCAACTCCCTATACCAAACTGAAACCAAAGATACCGCCAACCTCTCTGACCCATTGCAGGCCCTCGAGGCTAACTTACGCACCCTCACTTTTATGTAGCTTCCTAATTCCAATGCCAAACCAATCCAAACTAAACCAAACTAAAACAAAAACAAACCAAACCATGCAATACCTCCCTAAATCTCACGGACGGCATCCAAAGAATGGAATCCTCTTAAACCAAACCAAAACCAAACCAAGCCAAACCAAACCAAACCAAACTAAACCAAACCAAACCAAACCAAACCAAAGCAAACTAAATGAAAACCATCGACAACTACCTATGCGCACTACCCATGCAACTACCTAAACCAAACCATGCAACTACCTAAACCCATGCGACTACCTAAAACCAATACTACCTAAAACCACCCTGTAGCAATGCACCTAAACCATGCAACTACCTAAACCCATGCAGGCACCTACCCTAACCCATGCGAACTAGCCTAAACCCCAGTGCAACTACTTAACTACCTAAACCCATTGCAACTGACTAAACCCATGTCACTACCTAACCACTGCCAGCCCAGGAGGCTAGGAGTCTGGGACCTTTCAGGAAGGTTCTGAAACTGTTGTTTTTGCCAACAGCCTCTGAGGACTTGAAACCGGCTGTTCAGGAGCTTTCGCGTGGAGCCTGTGACAACAAGGCCTCGCATTTGCTAGTTGGTGCTTCTGTTCTAGCTCGTGCAAAGTCAGGTGTTGAGGCCACTAGCAACGGCCTTGAGTCTGCTTGGAGCGCTCCCCAGCGCCAAACGTGAGGAGCTGTCAAGAAGCAATATGTGAATTGAAAGCGTCCATGAGTGAGTGTTGTGGGTGTGTGTGACGGGGGTTGTAGTTGGTGGGCGGCGTCCGGGCTCGGGTGGGTGGGGTGGGGTGGACTTGAACCTGCTCCAAAGAGCTGTGTGTTGAGTTATGGACAACAAGGCTCGCATGCTAGTGGTGCTCTGTCTTAGCATCGTGCTAAAGTCAGGTTTGAGGCCCAACTCGCAAACGGCCTTGGAGCTTGTCGAAGCCGCTCTCGCGCCACGTGATGAAGCTGAAGGGATGCTTATTGAAAGCATCCATGAGTGAGTGTGTGTCGACGGTGGAAAGTGTGGGGTGGGTGGGGTGGGTTGAGTGCTGGAGGAGCGCTCGCCAACGCCACGTGATGAAGCTGAAGGGTGCAATTGAAAGCATCCATTGAGTGAGTGTGGGTGTGGGTGTGGGTGTGGGTGGTGTGGGTGTGGGTGGTGTGGGTGTCGGCTGGAAGGGGAGAGATGTCGGTGATGTAGATAGAGTAGGTGGGGTGGGGGCGGAGGGAGGGGAGGGAAGGCGAGGGAGCAGAGGGGAAGGGATGTGGTGTGTGTGTTAAGGGTGGGGGGTGGGGGGAGGAAGGCGAAGGGGAGCAGAGGGGAAGGGATGTGTGTGTGTGTGTTGGGGGGGGGGGGGGGGGGGGGGGAGGGGGGGGGGGGGGGGGGGGGGGGGGGGGGGGGGGGAAGGGAAGGAAAGGCGCGGGGAGCCGCAGCAGATAGGGTGTGTGTGTGTGGGGGGGGGGGGAAGAGGAATCTGCTGCAGGTGGAGAGGTTGTGGTCTTGCGCCATAAATCATTAAGACCCTCCTTCAAGTCAAGTATAGACAAAAGATTAGACGAGTCCTAAGCAATGTACTCACTCAATTACACCACTATTCCTCACACTTCAATTTCCTTTCTCCATTTCTTTCACCATTTGTTTCACTTTAATGTATTCCTCACACTCCATTTCTTTTCTCCATTCCTGTATTTTATTCTTAATTTATTCTCACACACACCATTTCTGTTTTACTTTCCATGGTAGATTATTTCGTGGCCGAGCTTTAGTTTAATTTTCTTTCTCACACTCATTGATTCTTTCCACCATTTCTATTTATCATCGGCATTTCTTATTAATTAATTTATTTATATAATCTACCCCATTGCTTTCACACCAGTTATATTTTAAAATTTATTTCTCACACTCCATTTCTTCCACCATTTAAATATTATTTATTTTATTTTACAGTACGCACGTGTCTCTTATCTCTCTCCATGCTTATTTTGTATTTATTTCTCACACTCCATTTATTGAATCCACTTTTTCTTTTGTTTTTACTGTCTCCTTACAGCATCTGACGCCAATGCCACTGCCCGTTTCATTCTTTTTCACGTTCTCAGATTGTGTCAAGAATGGGTGCTCCAACCTCATTGACCAACCAAGGGACAAGATTAAGTGTTTGGAGCAAGCTTCATGCCAAACACTTCAAAAGGTAGGTTACAGTTGCAATGTCAAAGATGTTCCTAGATCCATGCCAACATCCATGCCAACACATCCATTTAGCATGGTGCCAACATACATTGCCAACATCCATGCCAACATCCAGCCAACATACCAATGCCAACATCCAATGCCAACAATGCCATACATCCTATGCCCATACATTGCCAATCCATCAACATCCATGCCAACATCCATGCCAACATCCATGCCAACATCCAGTCTAGCCGTAACATCAATATCATGCCAACATACATTGCCAACACCCATGCCAACATATGCCAACATCCATGCCAACACTCCATGCACATGCCAACACCCATGCCAAACCTCCAAATACCATGCCAACATCCATGCCGAACACCCATGGTCATGCAACACCCACCCATGGCCAACATCCTGCCAACACACCGCATGCCAACACCCATGCCAACATCCATGCCAACATCCATGCCAACATCCATGCCAACACCCATGCCAACACCCATGCCAACATCCATGCCAAACGACTCATGCAATCCCATGCCAAACATCCATGCCAACATCCATGCCACACTACCATTGCCTGACACACCATTGCCGACATCCATGCCAACACCATGCCAACATCCATGCAACATATACGTGCCACATCCATGACCAACATCCATGCCAACATCCCACCCTCAAAACCTTCCAACACCATGCCAACACCCATGCCAACATCCATGCCAAACATCCATGCCATACACCACATGCCAACACCACATGCCAACACCACATGACCAACATCCATGCCACACCTCAGCCAAGTCATCCATGCCCCATTTACGTGCCAACATCCAAACATCCAATGCCAAACATCCATGCCAACACCCATGCCAACCCATGCCAACACCCATGCCAACATCCATGTCAAACATCCATGCCAACACATCCATGCCAACACCACATGCCCAACATCCATGCCAACATCATGCCAAACCCATCATGCCAACATCCATCAACATCCATGCCAACATCGCCACACCATGCCCACACAACACGCAATTTCAAACCATTCCATGCCAACACCCATCCAGACACCCACATCCATGCCAATCATCATAGCCAACACACCATGCCAACACCCAACATCCATCAAACATTCCATGCAAACATCCAAGCCAACATCCATGCCAAACATCTAAAAAGATAATCATGATCAGGAGTTAAGGGGCATGGCCCACACATGCACCAACACCTAAAAGATATATTTTACATCCAGTTACTATTCTGTTATGCTGTCCATCATCATTCCATATCAACACCCTCCATGCCTTCAATGCGCTCCCCCCCACACCCACACCTACACACATCCGACCAACACCCAACATCCCCACCCCCACCAGCCACCCACAGCCACACCACCCACAACCTAACCACACCACACCAACCACCATCCACCACCACCCCACACCACCGCACACCACACACAACACCACCACACCGACACCACAACCAACCACACCCCACAATCCCTCCATGCCCCACACACAGCCACACCACCACCACCACCACCACTGCCTTTATTCCCTGTTGCTCCCAAGGAGTCAATCATGAATAAGAGGACGATCTTCCGATCTTTTCACCACCACCCACCACCACCACCCACCCATTCCCATCCCCCCTCTTTCCCACCAATCCCTCGCCTCCCCCCTTGCTCACCTACATCACCCCCCCCTTCCCCCCACCCCCCCCTGCCCCCACCCAATCCCCCCCTCCCCCCTCTACCCCACCACTCGCATTTCACTCTTGCTCCCTTAGGTTGTATCCAAGATAGAGGACATCATCGATATCTCCCCCGCCCTACTAACACCCTACCACCACACCACCACCAGTCCCACCCTTCATGCCCCCTAACCCCCCTTGCCAATCCCCCCGCTCCCCCCCCCTGCCCCCTGTCCCGCCTTTTACAATCCCCCCCCTCCCCCCCCACCACTGCCTCCCCCCCCCACACACACACACCCCACCCCCCCACTCTTCCTTCACTCCTGCTCCCTAGGTGCTATCCGAATAAGAGGACATCATCCATCTGGCGGCCTCCCTCCCCTACACACAAACAGCCACCACCCGCCACCGCCACCCAACCACCCCATCTTCATCCATCTCATGCTCCTATGGTACTATTCATGATAGATTGATTCAGGACCACCATCCGTCCCGCCGCCCTTCTCCTGTCCCATCCCACATCCCCACACTCCACCCCCCACCCTCCACCAATTCCACCACCACCACACCACCACCTTCACCCCCCACCCTTTCCATTCACCCTGCTCCCTAGGTGCTATCCGAGATTGAGGACATCGTCGATTTCCCACCACACCACCCCCACCATCCCCCCCTACCTCCCCCAATCCCCCCAATCCTCCCCCGCCCCCACCCCCCGCCTGACCAAAATCTTCCCCCACCCGTCCCCTGCCCCTACAACCCCCCCCACACCCCTCACCCCCACTCTTCCTCACTCCTGCTCCCCTAGGTGCTATCCGAAATAGGAGCGACAATCATTGCATCTGCCGCCAACGGCGCGGAGATGGTCCTGGCGCTGCTGACAAGACTAGCGCCAACAGTGTTGCCCCGCCTTTGAGGCGGCTCCAACGGTGCTCGAGGGGGTACAGCTAAGAGAAATGCCAAAAATGGCGTGGTCGAAAAGGATGCATCCTAGTACTACTGTAATCCATTTTTGGTGTGATTTGTTTGTTTTGTTTGTTTGTTTATTTACTGTGCGTGAGAACTACTTTGTAGTCATTTGTGTTTGTTTTGTTTGTTTTGTTTGTTTGTTTGTTGTTTGTTTTATTACAGTGCGTGCAGTAGCTAATACAATGTAGTAATTGTTGTTAGTTAGTTGATTGTTTATTTTTTGTTGTTTTTATTACAGTGTGTGCAGTGCTACTGTATTGTTATGTTTGTTGTTTATTATTATTTATTCCAGGGTGTAGCCAACTAGGCTGTTATGATGTTTGTGTAACAGAGAGTTTGGACGTTACGCGATACCAACCTCCCCAGCTGAGAAAATCGACCTTGTGCAATCGAAAAGCTACATGCCCAAGCTTGTTCTCCGATCACATTTACACAGGCCGGCCACACCTGGCCTTTTCACATGGATGAGGAAAGTATGCTGAAAACACTTCTGCTACTTCCCAGTCTGCCCATGCTGCTAGCATAGGACTCACAACGGCTTCTATTGTTTCCCTTGTCCTGGCTGACAGCGTCATGGATGAGGAGCGTATGCTGCGAACACTTTTGCTACTTCCCCGTCTGCCCATGCTGCTAGCATAGGACCCGCCCAGTTCGTTTCCGCCACTGCCCAGTGAGCGGCTTGATGCCATATTGCCCGGCTTGGCTTTCAATCCCATCTTGGCCTGGATGCACAAGAACCCACTTCTGGGACTACGATCACCAGCTGGCCTGGGGCAGCAATCAAACTCTCGTCCTCAGCGCTGGCAGCCTGGAAATGAAGGGCCATTTTGTTCAGACTACAATACCCATGCCCCAGGCTGTTGACGCCTCCCTCCTGGGAGGGCCTCCCCGGAGGGCAGAGGAGCAGGAGGTGCTGTTGTACTTGATGGTCCCTAAGATCAAGTGCGTGGATGACCTCCGGTCCGCAGGATGTCGTGTTGACCATGACCTGGTTGCCAGCCGCACACCGCTGTGGGTCAGCAGCAACGGGCAAATGCCGATGCTGGCTAGCATGGTTCCTTTCCTCGTCGTTCTTGCGAGGTCGATTTACACGGTGCTTGGGCCGCAGCATAGGCAAAGATGTCTCATTTGTGCAAACAGATTTTTAATCTGTATTTTATGTATATATGATCATTGACATTTCAAATATGTGTAGCCCCAAAACATGCTGATACAAAACATGATCAAATGCAAATACAAATACAATATATTTTCTTTTATTTTATAATATGTTTAGATAAAAATCGGTTTAAACAAGTTATATGCAGCATTGTATGCGACGCTAAAAAATGGCGGAGAGTGATCGCAAAGGAGCAACAGGTGGCAACGGAAGCGAGTTAGATACGAGACCGTTGGCTGACGTGTCAGGCTTCGTCTCGGTCAGACGGATGTTCGGATGGTCAGACGGACACACAAATGGGTAACCCTGGGGGCTCCCGCCCTCTTGAAGAGGGGGCTCCGCCAAAAAACACTAATTTGACTATATTCATTTAGTTACGTGCTCTCATGTCCCAATGATGATGATGATGATGATGATGATTGAATTATATTGTAGAATTAAATTATCACTGAAGCACGAACTCAGGGCCCCCGTCGATTAAACGATTGTTTGGGGTTCAGTTCATCAGTGCTTGTTATTTTTAAGCCCTTCCTATACGGTTGGGCAACTCCCTTTAGCCCATTTGGCCTACTCCTGGACTGTAACATGCATACATACATGACCCAAACCATGACCCAAACCAGGCTTGTGTGCAGGAATGAGTAGGAATGCAATCACAATATAAGCTCCATACTGACCCTACATGCGCACAATTTCATGCAAACCAATCCAAACTGACATGGGCTTGTGTGCAGGAATGAGAAAGCACGCAATCATGACATGAGCTCCATGCTGCAGTACCTAAACACAAGCTCGAAACTGACACAACATGCGCGCACTTCCATGCAAAGCCTTGTGTGCAGGAATGCGAAAGCATGCAATCACAATATGAGCTCCATACTGACACTACATGTGCGCGCTAACGTGCAAACCCTTGTGCGCAGGAATGAGAAAGCACACAATCAGAATATGAGCTCCATACTGACACAGCATCCGCGCACTACCATGCAAACCAATCAAAATTAACATGGGCTTGTGTGCAGGAATGAGAAAGCACGCAAGCACGATATGAGCTCCAGACTGACCCTACATGCGCGCGCACGTTCCCATGCAAACCAATCCAAACTGACATGGGCTTGTGTGCAGGAATGAGAAAGCACGCAAGCACGATATGAGCTCCAGACTGACCCTACATGCGCGCACTTCCATGCAAACCAATCCAAACTGACATGGGCTTGTGTGCAGGAATGCGAAAGCACGCAAGCACAATATGAGCTCCATACCGACACAGCACGCGCGCACTTTCATGCAAACCAATCCAAACTGACATGGGCTTGTGCGCAGGAATGCGAAAGCACGCAAGCACAATATGAGCTCCATAACCGACCACACAGCATGCGCGCCTACTTTCATGCAAACCAATCCAAACCTGACATGGGCTTGTGTGCAGGAATGAGCAAAGTAAGCACGCAAGCACGATCAATGAGTGCTCCATACCGACACATCATGCGCGCGCTTTCATGCAAACCAATCCAAACTGACATGGGCTTGTGTGCAGGAATGAGAAAGCACGCAAGCACGACATGAGCTCCATGCTGCAGTACCTAGACCGCGTGAGCGAGGTGATGGTAGAGTTTGAACGCATGCTGTGGCGGCATGTGTTGGACTACGAGAACCTGTCACAAACCAACCCAACGCTGCTGGTCGACTGTCTACGTGTCATCGAACTCCAGGTGTGGGTCTGCGCATCGGTATATGCGGGGGTATATGTGACATATTTTTTTCTACTAAAGCTCAACTCGAGTGAACCTGCTCTGACCAACTTCTACACCAAGAAAACGGCTACATGACCTGTTTCACAAACCAAACCCAGACGCTGCTAGTAACGACTGGCCCGCAATGCTACAGGTCATCAAACTCCAGTTGGGTGGTGTGGGTCACACACCACACCCACCACCGACCAACACCCACACGCATCACTACACCACCACACACCCACCCACACACATCATAACACACACCACCACACATCCACACACCACACACAACCACACACAGTGCACCACCATCCACACACCCACCATCCACACACCACCACCCCACCACCCACCACCCCGCACCACACCACACACCCACACATACCAATGGCACACCCTCACACACACACACACCCCACACACACTGCAACATCCACCCATTGGGATGTGGACACACACACACACACAACCGCACGTTCCGTTTTCTGTGGGCACGAACACACCACACATCACACCACACACCCACCACAGAAGACACCACCACACACCCACCATCCACCACACACCCCCACCACCACACTCGGGCACACCACAAAGGGTTCTCACCCACCACCACACACACAACACACGTAGTTCCACGCACCCCACACCACACAGTCCACCACACACCACACACCACCACACACCACACACCGACACCAACCACTATCGCGCACCACCACAAACACACACACCACACACCCACCACCACACACACACATCCACCACACCCACACACACAGGTTTACCAGTAGGATGAGATAGTTGATGGACATTGTGTGGCCACACACCACACACACCACACCCCGTGTTTCACCATCGTGCTCTTTTCCACTGATTTGATTTTACTGTTAGGTTTGGTTAACACACACACCACACAGCACCACACACACACACCACACACACACACACGCACACAAACACACCGCTCACACCACCTCACCACCACACCACCCCCCACCACCCACACACCACCACCACACACCACCCACCCCACCACCGCCACCCACACCACCCACCATCACACCACCACACCCACCACACACCACACACACACCACACACCAACCACACCAACCCATCCACACACACCCACACACACACACACCACACACCACATGACACACACCAACACACCACCACCCCACCCACCATAAAACCACACCACACACCACCACACACACACTCCACACACCACACACACACACGCACACACACACCAACACACCCACACACCACCACACACAACCACACACCCCCACCACCACCACACACTACACACGATAGGACCACCACACACACCACACACCACACACACACCACACAGTAACCACCACACACACAACACACACACCACCACACACCGCCACACACACCACCACACACCCCACACACCACCACACACCACACACCACACACACCACAACCGTCACTCACACACCCACTCCACAACCACCATAAACCACGAGTGTCACCACACACCACCACGCACCACCACACACCCACCACCACAACGCCACCACCACACACCACATTAAAATCACCCCACCACCACACACCTCACACACACACACACTACACCCACCAACACACACACTACACCACAACCCACACCACACACACACACAT
The DNA here is from genome assembly GCA_022414725.1 of Microglena sp. YARC. Classification (NCBI taxonomy): domain Eukaryota; kingdom Viridiplantae; phylum Chlorophyta; class Chlorophyceae; order Chlamydomonadales; family Chlamydomonadaceae; genus Microglena; species Microglena sp. YARC. Next base: position 25,564 of record JAJSRW010000621.1, on the reverse strand, counting down.
CCATCCACACACACCACAACCACACACACACACACCACCACACACCACACACACACACACACACCACACACACCACACACCACACACCACCATCCAACACACACGTTTTTCCACTACCCCACTACCGTCCACCACCCACACCACACACCACCACCCACACCACACCGCCACCTCCACCCACACACACACACCATCACCACACACCACACCATACCCACAGCACAACATCCCACCAACCACACCCACACACTACAACCACCTACCCACCCAATCCCCCAGGAGCACTGGACGAAACAATGTCACCAAAAAGAGTCAACCCAAAAGGTTCGCCGGAAGCTACACCACACCTACCACCACCACCACCACCACACCACTACCCCCACCCACCTACCCACCCACAACCCACCCACCACACACACACCACCACCCAGCACCCACCAACCACCACTCACACGCACCCACACCACCACTAAACCCCCACCCACCTACCCACCGCACAACCCACACACCATACCACCCACCACCACCCACCCACCAACCACCACTCATCACCAACCACCCCACCACTAACCCCCACACACATTACCCACCACACCACCACACCACGCCACCCACCACCACCACCCACACACCACCCACACGACTCACCACCACCACACACCACTAACCCACCAACTACCCACACAACCCACACACCACCACACACCATTACCCACCACCACCCACACCACCACTAACCCCTCACCCACCTACCACCCACAACCCACACCACCACCACACCACCCCACAAAACCACCCACCCACCACTTACCCCACCCAACTACCCACCCCCCACCACACACACCACCACACCACCACCACACACCTGCACCACTCACCACCACCCGCAAACCAAACCCAAACCCATCCCAAACTCAAACCCAAACCCAAACCCCACCACTCACCAACACCCACCCACCACTCACGGCCACCACACACCTACCCACCCACCACCCACGCCACCACACCCACCACCACCCACCCACCACTCACCACCACCCGCCTAACCCAAACCCAAACCCCAAACCCATCCCGAACTCAAACCCAAACCCAAACCCACCACCTCACCAACACCCACCCACACTCACCACACCCGCAAACCCAAACCCAAATCCAAACCCATCCAAACTCAAACCCAAAACCCCACCACTCACCGACACCCACCCACCCACTCACCAACACCCACCCACCACTCACCAACACCCACCCACCACTCACCCACCACACACCTACCACCACCCACCCACCACACCACCACCCACCACCACCCACCCACCACTCACCACCACCCCCAAACCAAACCCAAATCCAAACCCATCCCAAACTCAAACCCAAACCCAACCCCACCACTCACCGACCCCCCACTCACCACTCACCAACACCCACCCACCACTCACCACCACCCGCAACCCAAACCCAAACCCAAACCATCCCAAACTCAAACCAAACCCAAACCCCACCACTCACCAAACACCCACCCACACTCACCACCACCCGCAACCCAAACCCAAATCCAAACCCATCCCAAACTCAAACCCAAACCCAAACCCCACCACTCACCAACACCCACCCACCACTCACCACCACCCGCAACCCAACCAAACCAAACCCAAACCCATCCCAAACTCAAACCCAAACCCACCCCACACTCACCAACACCCACCCACCACTCACCAACACCCGCAACCCAAACCCAAATCCAAACCCATCCCAAACTCAAACCCAAACCCAAACCCCACCACTCACGACACCCACTCACCACTCACCAACACCACCCACCACTTCACCACCACCCGCAACCCAAACCCAAACCCAAACCCATCCCAAACTCAAACCCAAACCCAAACCCCACCACTCACAACACCACCCAACGCACCACCACCCGCAACCCAAACCCAAATCCAAACCCATCCCAAACTCAAACCCAAACCCAAACCCCACCACTCCCACCAACACCCACCCACCACTCCACACCACCCCGCAACCCAAACCCAAACCAAACCCATCCCAAAACTCAAACCCAAACCCAAACCCCCACCACTCACCAACACCCACCCACCACTCACCAACACCCGCAACCCAAACCCAAATCCAAACCCATCCCAAACTCAAACCCAAACCCAAACCCAAACCCCACCACTCACCGACACCCACCCACCATCACCACCACCCACCCACCCCACCCAATCTCCCAGGAGCAACTGGACGACATGTACAAGCGAACCAAAATGGAGTCAACGCCCAAAGGTTTTCGGAAGCTTTCTATTCCGCAAGATTGAGCGTCACATAGCTGAGAAGTTTCCAGTACGTGTATGTTTCCCTCTGCTTGCCCTACCTCATGATCATTATCCTTGTGTTTGAGGTGGTGCTGGTGTGCGTGTGTGTGTGTGTGTTTTGGGGGGGGGGGGGGGGGGGGCATAGCTGAGAAGTTCCAGTACGTGCACTGCTTACCCTCTGCTTGCCCTTACTTCATGATCATTTTCTTGTGTTTGAGGGTGTGCTGGTGCTGGTGTGTGTGTGTGTGTGTTTTTGGGGGGGGGGGGGGGGGGGGGGGGGGGCATAGCTGAGAAGTTCCAGTACGTGCACTGCTTACCCTCTGCTTGCCCTTACTCACGATCATTTTCTTGGTGTTTGAGGTGGTGCTGGTGTGCGTGTGGGTGTGTGGGTGTGGGGAGTGTGTGTGTGGGGTGTGTGTGTGTGTGTGTGTGTGTGTGTGGTGGTGGTGGTGGTGGTGGGGGGGGGGGGAGCACATAGCTGAGAAGTTCCAGTGCATGCTATGTTTCTCCTCTGCTTGTCTCGCTTTTGTGTTGGTGGTGGTGTGTGTGTGTGCGTGCTTGTGAGCTGTGCGTGTGTGTTTGCTTGCTTGTGAGGTGTGTGTGTTTGTGTGTGCTTGTGACCTGTGTGTGTGTGTGTGTACGTGCTATGCTTCTCCTCTGCTTGTCCTTATTATTGTCTTGTGTTGGTGTTGGTGCTGGTGTGTGTGTGTGCTTGATTGTGAGCTGTGCGTGTGTGTTTGCTTGCTTGTGGGGTGTGTGTGGGTGTGTGGGTGCTTGTGACCTGTGTTGGTGTACGTGCTATGCTTCTCCTCTGCTTGTCCTTATTATTGTCTTGTGTTGTGTTTGAGGTGTGCTGGTGTGGGTGTGGGTGTGGGTGGTGGGTGGGTGGATGGGTGGGGGGTGGTGGGGGGGGGGGGGGCACATAGCTGAGAAGTTTCCAGTATGTGCACTGCTTACCCTCTGCTTACCCTTACTCATGATCATTATCTAGTGTTTGAGGTGGTGCTGGTGTGCGTGTGGGTGTGGGTGTGGGTGGGTGGGTGGGTGGGTGTGGGTGGGTGGGTGGGCACATAGCTGAGAAGTTCCAGTGCGTGCTGTGCTTTCCCTTTTTTTGTCCTTACTCATGATCATTGTCTCGCGTTAGTGTTGGCGTGCGTGTTTGTGTGTGTGTGGGGGGGGGGGGAGTCTGGGCTGGATGGTGGGATGAGGATTTCTTGTTATTTTAATTTTTAAGAGATTCGTCACAAGGAATCCTGTTCTGCTTAGCCCACTTGTACCACTGAGCTGTTCTTACATATTATACAAACAGAACTTATAATATATATGATGTTGACCAAAAACAAGTATGATATCATACAAAAATCATATGAATTAATATCATATGATATGGTGCCCCATGCCAAAGTTACCTAGTCAGACCGCCGGCATCATATGATATCATATGATATCATATTGCTGATCCCTATATATACATATAGAATTTATAATATATACATATAGAAAGTATAATAAGCAGCTCACCATGGTCTTCCCTCCTTGTGCAGGCTGTTCATTTTGTGTCAGGCTGTTCATTTGTGCAGGCTGTTCATTTGTGCAGGGCTGTTTCTTTTTCTGCAGGCTGTTCATTTGTGCAGGCTGTTCATTTGTGCAGGCTGTTCATTTGTGCAGGCTGTTCATTTGTGCAGGCTGTTCATTTGTGCAGGCTGTTCACTTGTGCAGGCTGTTCATTTGTGCAGGCTGTTCATTTTTGTGCATTTGTGCTGGCTGTTCTTTGTGAAGCTGATTGTTCCTTTTCTGCAGGCTGTTCATTTGTGCAGGCTGTTCATTTGTGCAGGCTGTTCTTTTCTGCAGGCTGTTCATTTGTGCAGGCTGTTCATTTGTGCAGGCTGTTCTTTTCTGCAGGCTGTTCATTTGTGCAGGCTGTTCATTTGTGCAGGCTGTTCATTTGTGCAGGCTGTTCTTTTTCTGCAGGGCTTTCATTTGTGCAGGCTGTTCATTTGTGCAGGCTGTTCATTTGTGCAGGCTGTTCATTGTGCAGGCTGTTCATTGTTTTCATTTGTGCAGGCTGTTCATTTGTGCAGGCTGTTCTTTTCTGCAGGCTGTTCATTTGTTCTTTTCTGCATCGCTGGCTGTTTCATTTGTGCAGGCTGTTCTTTTTGCAGGCTGTTCATTTTTTGTGCCAGGCTGTTCATTTGTGCAGGCTGTTCATTTGTGCAGGCTGTTCATTTTGTGCAGGCTGTTCTTTTTCTGCAGGCTGTTCATTAGTGGCAGGCTGCAGGCTGTTCATTTGTGCAGGCTGTTCCTTTGTGCAGGCTGTTCATTTGTGCAGGCTGTTCATTTGTGCAGGCTGTTCATTTGTGCAGGCTGTTCATTTGTGCAGGCTGTTCATTTGTGCAGGCTGTTCATTTGTGCAGGCTGTTCATTTGTGCAGGCTGTTATTTTCATTTCTGCAGGCTGTTCATTTGTGCAGGCTGTTCATTTGTGCAGGCTGTTCATTTGTGCAGGCTGTTCATTTGTGCAGGCTGTTCATTAGTGCAGGCTGTTCATTAGTGCAGGCTGTTCATTAGTGCAGGCTGGTTCATTTGTGCAGGCTGTTCCTTTGTGCAGGGCTGTTCATGGCCACTTTTTGTGTGCGACGCGTCTCCATTCTATTGCTTCTATGGCGACGCATGGGTCCGGCTAAACTATTCAGAAATGCCCCCCACAACCCCCCCGGGCTGCGCGCTTCACGCTCCGCGAGGTTCGGGGGGCAGCGATTCGCACCGGGGTCGCTCTGAGCCGATCGATTAGCGAGTTGCTATAAAAAAATGGTTTATGCATATATATATACATACATATACATACCGGAATTTCCCCACCCTGAAGCCTGGAGGGCGGACGAGCGTTGGGGGGTGGACATGGACAGTTGCCTGCAGAACTGTACTGCCGACTTCGAATTGAACTCTACAAACTGTACAGCTCAGCTATGCCACCCCGCCATTCGATTATCTACCCCTTCTCCGCCCTTCTCTGCACTTCTCTGCATTACTCCCATTTCACCCTACCCTAGCTTCCACGCAACACAATTGTTTCGCTGTCATGTTCTCCTTCCGTATCATGCCTGTAATAATACCCAAGCAGTTTCAATCCTTCATCAACTTAACCTAACCCAACCAAACCAAACCAAACCAAACCAAACTCAGCCCAAACCAAACCTAACCAAACCAAACCAAACCAAACCAAACCAAACCAAACCAAACCAGCCCCCTCGTCCTACCTCAACATCAACTAGCATATCTCCTTGTCCACGCCAGTGATTGAAATGGGAGAGTACACTCGTTGGGTTGGGTTGGACTGGGTTAGGTTGCGTTGGGTTGGGTTGGGTTGGACTGGGTTGGGTACTAGTTGAGGTTAGTCTTATCTACTATGTATGTCTCATCAAAGCGACGTTGCCTGAATAAGTCTGCTCCTTGTGCAGGCAAGTGATTGAAATGCCTGTGTGTGTCTGTGTGCCCGCCAACCCAATCCCACCCAACCCAAACCAAACCTAACCAAACCAGCTCCCTCATCCTACCTCAACCATCCAACCTCAACCAGGAACTCTCCTCCTTGTGCAGGCTAGTGATTGAAATACCGGTGTGTGTCTGTGTGCCCGCTAACCCAACCCAACCCAACCCAACCCAACCCAACCAACCCCAACCCAACCAACCCAACCCAACTCAAACCTTACCTAACCAAACCACCCCCCCATCCTACCTTAACTTCAACCAGGAACTCTCCTCCTTGTGCAGGCTAGTCATTGGAATGGGAGGGGGTGGTCTAACAAAATATGTGTAGGACATAAAAGCATAGTTACCTGAAGCGGCCACCAAACCAAACCAAACCAAATCAAACTAAATTAAATCTCTCATCCTACCTCAACCTCAGCCTCAACCTCGACCCGCAAATGTCCTCGTGCAGGCCAGTGATTGAAATGGGAGAGGCCACTGGTAAGTTCAACACCAAAATGAAGTACGACACCAATGGAGATCTCGTACTGGATGAAGTTCGGGACTATTTAGGCAACCTGGTGTCTGTGACCCGCATCTCCCCATCTACCGGAGTCGAGGAAGTGGTAGAGGACCCACAGGAACTACAAGGAATTGAAATCATTGAGGAAGAGGTGAGGAGCTGGTTGAAGTTGAGGGTGGGGGCCAGGTGGAGGTTGAGATGAGGAGGGTACGTGAGGGGGTGCAGGGCCCCCCAAAACTAAATCTGATCAGATGCCAATAAGGCACTCGTGTCGTAGTAGTTCACGCTGACATCTGTCTCCCTCCCGGGACATGCATTATTGTCAGCGTGAACTACTAGGACACGAGTGCCTTATTGGCATCTGAAATGAAATCGGCATCATTGGAGAAGAGGTGAGTTGGTGGTTACGGTGTAGGTTGAGGTTGAGGGTGGGGGTCAGGTTGAGGGTGGGGTGGGGATGAGGCTGTGGTTAAGTTGGTTGAGATGAGGAGGGTACGTGAGACGGTGCAGGACCCCATAGAACTACGTGCATTCGGCATCATTGAGGAAGAGGCGAGTTGGTGGCTGCGGTAGAGGTTGAGGGTGAGGGTGGGTCAGGTTGAGGGTGGGGTCAGGTTGAGGGTGGGGTCAGGTTGAGGGCGGGGATGAGGTTGTGGGTTGAGGGTGGGGTCAGGTTGAGGGGTGGGGATGAGGTTGAGGGTGGGGGTCAGGTTGAGGTTGTGGTCGAGATGAGGAGGGTACGTGAGGTGGTAGAGGACCCCCTACAACTACGTGCAATCGGCGTCATTGAGGAAGAGGTGAGTTGGTGGTTGAGATTGTGGTTGAGGTTGAGGTTGAGAGTGGGGGTCAGGTTGTGGGTAGGGATTAGGTTGAGGTTGAAGTCGAGATAAGGAGGGTACATGGGGGGGTGAATGACCCCAAGAACTATGGTGCAAATGGGCATCAATTGAGAAGAGGTGAGTTGGTGGTTAAGGTCGAGGTTGAGGGTGGGGGTCAGGTTGAGGTTGTGGTTGAGGTTGAGGTTGAGATGAGGAGGCTACATGGGGGGGTAGAGTAACCCCTAGAACTATGTGCGATCGGCATCATTGAGGAAGTCGTAAGGGGTCTGGAAACAAGACGTAAGTTGGTGGTTGAAGTTGAGATGCTGGTTGAGATTGTAGTTGAGTTGAGATGAGGAGGCTACATGGGGGGGTAGAGTAACCCCTATAACTATGTGCAATCGGCATCATTGAGGAAGACGTAAGGGGTCTGGAAACAAGACGTAAGTTGGTGGTTGAGGTTGAGATGCTGGTTGAGATTGTGGTTGAGATGAGGAGGGTACGTGAGGTGGTAGAGGACCCCCTACAACTACGTGCAATCGGCGTCATTGAGGAAGAGGTGAGTTGGTGGTTGAGATTGTGGTTGAGTTGAGATGAGGAAGGTACATGACTACATGAGGGGGTAGAGAACCCCCCAAAACTTCAGCACAATTATTGACGACCTTCTCATAGAACTTTACTGCATGGAGTGTGACCAGGCGATTACTGGCGCTTGATGATGTCTATTCTACAAAACTAGTCGCTGCTTTTTGTTATCATTCGTCCCTTTCTCTTACTGTTCCTCTTACTGTTCCTCTTACTGTTCCTCTTACTGTTCCTCTTACTGTTCCTCTTACTGTTCCTCTTACTGTTCCTCTTAGTGCTCCTCTTTCTGTTCCTCTTACTGTTCCTCTTACTGTTCCTCTTACTGTTCCTCTTACTGTTCCTCTTACTGTTCCTCTTACTGTTCCTCTTACTGTTCCTCTTACTGTTCCTCTTACTGTTCCTCTTACTGTTCCTCTTACTGTTCCTCTTACTGTTCCTCTTACTGTTCCTCTTACTGTTCCTCTGTTGTTAATTTCTCTTTTCGAAACTTCCAACTTAGATCCCCAGTACTTACTGCCCGGAGATAAGCTTCTATTTGTTACACCCCACCCCTACCTCAACCCCACCCCACCCACCACCACCACCACCACCACCATCACCATGCAGGTGTTTGAAGAAGCTGTCTTTCTTGACGAACTTCTCATTGAACTTTACGACATGGAGTCTGACTTGGCGATTGCGTATGACTTTGTCTCATCATGCTTCCCGCCCTCCTACGCCATCTTTGATCGATTGGTGGCACTGTACCACGGCCATCTGTCCCTTATCATTGACAGCGTAGGGCAGAAGGCCAAGGCACTGTCTACAAAGGGGTCTCTGCGTGTGATGGAGTTTGTGCGCAAGTACATGGTGGGTGGAAGGGAGGGAGGCGATAGAGTGTGTTTGTGTGTGGTGGTGGTGGAGGGGGGGGGCAGTGGGAGTAGAAGATCAAGGCTCTGTCCACCAAGGGGTCTCTGCGTGTGATAGAGTTTGTGCGCAAGTACATGGTGGGTGGAGGGGAGGGATGGGACAGTATGTGTGTGTGTGGTGGTGGTGTGTGTGTGTGTAGGGGGGAGGGCAGTGTGGGGTAGAAGGCCAAGGCGCTGTCCAAGGCGTGATTGATAGGGTGTGGAAAAAGGCCAAGGCATTGTTATTACATGGGTTACCCTGCTTAAATGGGAACTGCCCTTTTCATTCAGCAGCACATGTTGCGGTTTCAATACATGCAAAGCCATGCTTAAATAGGACCTGCCCTCATCTTGGTACAGCACATACGCTATGACTTATGACTTCATTACATGCAAAGCCATGCTTAAATAGGACCTGCCCTCATCTTGGTACAGCACATACGCTATGACTTATGACTGCATTACGTGCAAAGCCATGCTTGAATAGGACCTGCCCTCATCTTGGTACAGCACATACGCTATGACTTATGACTTCATTACATGCAAAGCCATGCTTAAATAGGACCTGCCCTCATCTTGGTACAGCACATACGCTATGACTGATGACTTCATTACATGCAAAGCCATGCTTAAATAGGACCTGCCATCATCTTGGTACAGCACATACGCTATGACTTATGACTGCATTACGTGCAAAGCCATGCTTAAATAGGACCTGCCCTCATCTTGGTACAGCACATACGCTATGACTTATGACTTCATTACATGCAAAGCCATGCTTAAATAGGACCTGCCCTCATCTTGGTACAGCACATACGCTATGACTTATGACTGCATTACGTGCAAAGCCATGCTTAAATAGGACCTACCCTCATCTTGGTACAGCACATACGCTATGACTTATGACTTCATTACATGCAAAGCCATGCTTAAATAGGACCTGCCATCATCTTGGTACAGCACATACGCTATGTCTTATGACTTCATTACATGCAAAGCCATGCTTAAATAGGACCTACCCTCATCTTGGTACAGCACATACGCTATGACTTATGACTTCATTACATGCAAAGCCATGCTTAAATAGGACCTGCCCTCATCTTGGTACAGCACATACGCTATGACTTATGACTTCATTACATGCAAAGCCATGCTTAAATAGGACCTGCCCTCATCTTGGTACAGCACATACGCTATGACTTATGACTGCATTACGTGCAAAGCCATGCTTAAATAGGACCTGCCCTCATCTTGGTACAGCACATACGCTATGACTTATGACTTCATTACATGCAAAGCCATGCTTAAATAGGACCTGCCCTCATCTTGGTACAGCACATACGCTATGACTTATGACTTCATTACATGCAAAGCCATGCTTAAATAGGACCTACCCTCATCTTGGTACAGCACATACGCTATGACTTATGACTTCATTACATGCAAAGCCATGCTTAAATAGGACCTGCCCTCATCTTGGTACAGCACATACGCTGTGACTTATGACTTCATTACATGCAAAGCCATGCTTAAATAGGACCTACCCTCATCTTGGTACAGCACATACGCTATGACTTATGACTGCATTACATGCAAAGCCATGCTTAAATAGGACCTACCCTCATCTTGGTACAGCACATACGCTATGACTTCATTACATGCAAGGCCATGCTTAAATAGGACCTGCCCTCATCTTGGTATAGCACGTACATTATGACTTTGTTACGTGCAAGGCCATGCTTAAATAGGACCTGCCCTCATCTTGGTATAGCACGTAAATTATGACTTTGTTACGTGCAAGGCCATGCTTGAATAGGACCTGCCCTCATCTTGGTCTAGCACGTAAATTATGACTTTGTTACGTGCAAGGCCATGCTTGAATAGGACCTGCCCTCATCTTGGTATAGCACGTACATTATGACTTAGTTACGAGCAAGGCCATGCTTGAATAGGACCTGCCCTCATCTTGGTCTAGCACGTAAATTATGACTTTGTTACGTGCAAGGCCATGCTTGAATAGGACCTGCCCTCATCTTGGTCTAGCACGTAAATTATGACTTTGTTACGTGCAAGGCCATGCTTGAATAGGACCTGCCCTCATCTTGGTCTAGCACGTAAATTATGACTTTGTTACGTGCAAGGCCATGCTTGAATAGGACCTGCCCTCATCTTGGTCTAGCACGTAAATTATGACTTTGTTACGTGCAAGGCCATGCTTGAATAGGACCTGCCCTCATCTTAGTATAGCACGTACATTATGACTTTGTTACGAGCAAGGCCATGCTTAAATAGGACCTGCCCTCATCTTGGGCTGCCCTACAGGAGACCCTACGTGGGCTAGGTGTTGAAGAAGAGTTTGTACGGTTGGGCATCAACTACAATTATGATGACAGTGACGACGACGACGATGATGACGATGAGCTTGAGGAGGGTGTGGAGCGGCCGCCGAAGAAACAGAAGGAGAAGAAAAAACCAGGTGATGCATCTCTCTCTCTCTCTCTCTCTCTCTCTCTCTCTCTCTCCTTCTCTCTCTGTCTCTGGTAAACGGTGTTGCACAATTTAATTGCGGTCCAGCCGCACAGTACTAAAAGAAAGTAACATTAGGAATAAGTCATCTAGTCAACCCGATTATAAAGAAAGTACAGTTAGCCATCTAACTAAGGTCTACAGGGGGTGGGGGGTGGGTGGTTGGGGGGTGGGGGGGGTGGGGCTGTGTGTGTGGTGTGTGGTGTGGGTGGGGGGAGTGGGGTGGGTGGGTGTGTGTGTGTGTGGGGGTGGGGGTGGGGGTGGGGGGGTGGGGGGGTCCCTCCGGAAAAAACACTCCGAATTAAACAAATGAAAGCAAGTTTTAAAAGGCTCAGTTTCGGCCCATAAAAGAAACTAGATATCTAAGCATTTGAAACCAATCGTATTGGCAAACTAAGCAAAAGGTACTAGTTGCTATAATCTTCATTCGATGTGTCTATGTCTTAAGAGTCTTTGATGTCCGCCCTCCAGCCTGACCGGTCTTGGGCGGTTCTGGATTCATGTATTAATAGATTTAACATCCCTTAAACATAACTTCCAATTAGGAACCCCTGGACAATATATACATATAGACAGACAGACAGACAGACAGACAGACAGACAGACAGTCAGACAGACAGACAGACAGACAGACAGACAGACAGACAGACACACAGACACACAGACACACAGACACACAGACAGACAGACAGACAGACAGACAGACAGACAGACAGACAGACAGACAACCTCCCATCGTCCCTCCTTCACAACCTTCCATCAGGTCTTGACGCTGTACTGCTTGTCAAGTACAATACTATGTCCTGGATTCACATATTAATATATTTAACATCCCCCCTACACAACCTCCCATCAGGTCTTGACTTGCTCATGGAATGCTACATAAGCAGAATGGAGCAAACAGTAACGAAGTGGTACAACAATATCATCGCCGTCGATCTCAAGGTACAAAAATATCTGTGTGGGTGGGTGGGTGAGTGTGAGTGAGGTGACACATAATATCTCAGTCGTACAACAATATCATCCGCCAGTCAATCTCAAGGTACAAAATATCTGTGTAGGTGGGTGGGTGGGTGAGTGTGAGTGAGGTGACCACATAATAATATCTTCAGTGGTAACAACAATATCATCGCCGTCGATCTCGAGGTACAAAAAGGTTATCCAATCACTCTTATTCCAAATTCTGCTGGTCTGTTTAATTGGTGGTTTTGACGCTGTGTGTGCGTTGTTACACTTCAAGGCTAGGTACAAAAGGCTAAAGGGACTTGTCCAACCTTGGCAGGTGGGGCTATATCTAACAAGTCATATGCAGCGTTGCAAGTGGCGCGGAAAATTGGCGAAGTGTGTTGGCAACGGAACAACAGGTGGCGATGATGGAGCTGACCGAAGCCAGTTAGTTATGAGACATCTGGCTGGCGTGTCAGGCTTTATTGTTTCGGTCAGTCGGTCGGTCGCACGGACGGACAACAGGGTAGCCCTGGGGGCTCCGGCCCCCTTGAAGGGGGGGCTCCACAAAAAAACCTGATGAACTGAACCCCAAACAATCGTTCTACTGACGGGGGCCCCGAGTTCGTGCTAAACTGTAGTGATCATTTAATTGCATGATTCATCAAATAACAATGGCCATAATCTCTAAACACTGAGACTCTACCTCCCAAACTCTGTTGGCCTGTTTACGGGTGGTTTTTTTTTTATTATGACCTAGGCGCGTCGCAAGCGACACGGAAATCTGGCAGAAAGTGTTTGCTATCAGAGCAGCAGGTGGCACCCCGGAATCAAATGCAGCAAAACCGAAGCCAGGGGTTAACAAGACAGTTTAGGGCCAATTTTTCTTGTTTCTTGTGGTCAGACGGACAACGCGGTGATCCTGGGGGCTCCCGCCCCCCCGAAGGGAGGGGGGGGGGCTCCGCCCAAAATTGTGGCATGGAATTGGTTGATATCAGAGGTAGTTTTCATCAACCGCATATTTTTACTTTTGCATAATGCAAATAATCTAATATCGTGTATACTAGCATGTATAGTATATAATCTAATACTGTGTATAAGATCATGTATAGTATAATATAATATCGTGTATAATATCATGTATGCTACGGTATACTGGATAATATAATAACGTGTATAATATCATGTATACTGTATATTACTGTATCATACTGGTTTCGTACATACAGGTGTATTTATTCAATTCTATGTATAAGCTAGGAGCACGTGTTTATCATCTCTTATAAACTCATGCCTGTGAATTTAATTGTAACCCGTTCTGTACCCTAGCCTTGAATTTAATTTTGAATTGAATTGTTACTGCCGAAGAGGGGGGGCAGCCTTAAAGGCTGCAGCCATGTAACCAAGTTCAAGTTCAAGTAACCTAGCCTTCAATTGGTATGGCCGACGTTGCGCAACGAAGAGGGTCGAAGAGGTTTACGCAGACCCTGGTTTCGCTTTTCCTTTTTTATTCAAGATATCATCATAAATGGGAAACGTTATAAAGGCTGGAGCCATGTGATCAAGTTCGAGTTCATGTAACCCAGCCTTCAAAAAGTATGGTTGTGTGTGTTGGGGTGGGTGGGGGAGTGGGGGGAGGCACGGGTGTGTTGGGGTTTTGGTGAGGTTGAGCAGGTGGGGGCGTACCTGAGACATTGGACAGTGTTGTGGTGGTGGTGGTGGTGGTGGTGGTGTGCTGTTGAGGCAGCCAATGGTCACAAGGGCAGCGTACTAGTCTGTTCAATAAAACAAGTTCAATGCAGTGTCTCCTGCGACGCTAAAAATGGCAGAGAGTGATCGCGAGGGAGCAACAGGTGGCAACAGAAGCGAGTTAGTAACGAGGCCGTTGGCTGACGTGTCGGGCTTCATCACGGTCAGATGGATAGTCGGTCGGTCGGACGGACGGACAAATGGGTAACACTGGGGGCTCTCGCCCCCCCGGCAGGGGGGCTCCGCCAAAAAAGTTTTAACGCCTAGTAGGGCGTGGTATTTAGGGAGCCCCGTCTTATGGCGGCAAGGAACGACCTGCTACTTTACCTGGACAAAGCTGCCATTGCAGTTGGCAAACGACTCGTCTGTTATACAGTTAACCTGTTAAGTAAATTTCTTTCTGGTAACCAGTTCCTTGGGTGCTTAATATCAACCCCCCTTCAGCCTACTCAGCTATCCCTAGACTGTTAACATACTAGCCCTAACTCCCCTCCCTCCCCATACCGTACTGATTTAACCCCCACCCACCCAAGCCAAGCCAGCCAGCCAAGCCAAGCCAAGCCAAGCCAAGCCAAGCCAAGTCAAGCCATCCCAACCCAACCCAACCCAACCCAACCCAACCAACCCAACCCAACCCAACCCAACCCAACCCATCCCAACCCAACCAACCCAACCCATCCCAATCCAACCCAACCCAACCCATCCCAACCCAACCCAACCCAACCCAACCCATCCCAACCCAACCCAACCCATCCCAACCCAACCCAACCCAGCATACTGACGTATCCCTCCCTGTGTGCACCAGTGTGAGCCTAGGCCCGGTTCACGAGGATGACAGTAACATACTGGCCAGTAAATCCCTCCCTCCCCATACTCTTACTCATCTAACCCAACCCAATTCAACCCATCCCAACCCAACCCATCCCAACCCAACCCAACCCAACCCATCCCAACCCATCATACTGAATTATCCCTCCCTGTGTGCACCAGTGAGAGCCTAGACCCGGTTCACGAGGATAACCGGAACATACTGGCCAGTAAATCCCTCCCTCCCCATACTCTTACTCATCTAACCCTTACCAAACCAAACCAAACCAAACCAAAGCCAAACCTAACCCAACCCAACCCTACCCAACCCAACCCAACCCAGCCCCAACCCAGCATACTGAAGTATCCCTCCCTGTGTGCACCAGTGTGAGCCAAGACCTGGTCCACGAGGATTGCTGCGAACCCCTGGAGTGACCGACTTCTTCAGAATCATGAATGAGGAAATTGCGGTCAGTTGAGCCCTTGGGAAGAAATATGTTTAATTTAATCATTTATTATTTAATTATGTATTGTTTGATTATTTATTATTTAATTATTAATGTATTATTTGATTATCAGTTGAGCAAGCCCTTGGCAACAATTATTTATTATTGTATTATTTAATCAGATTTAATGATTAATTGTTGAATAATTCTTCTATTCTTACTTGTGCTGGGTCTTGGGAGGTAGGAAGATGAGGGGTGGGTGGGGTAGCCAGGATTAAGGTGGGCGGTGGGAAGTCCTGTTCATTATCATGGAGGGGGAGGTTGGGAGTTGGTTGGTGGGAGGTGAGAAGTCCTGTTCATTATCATGGAGGGGGAGGTTGGGAGTTGATTGGTGGGAGGTGGGAAGTCCTGTTCTTTATTGTCTCGGAAGGAGGGAGGTTGGGAGTTGGTTGGTGGGAGGTGGGAAGTCCTGTTCATTATCATGGAGGGGGAGGTTGAGAGTTGGTTGGTGGGAGGTGGGAAGTCCTGTTCCTTATTGTCTCGGAAGGGAGGAGGTTGGGAGTTGATTGGTGGGAGGTGGGAAGTCCTGTTCCTTATTGTCTCGGAAGGAAGGAGGTTGGGAGTTGGTTGGTGGGAGGTGGGAAGTCCTGTTCCTTATTGTCTCGGAAGGGAGGAGGTTGGGAGTTGGTTGGTGGGAGGTGGGAAGTCCTGTTCCTTATTGTCTCGGAAGGGAGGAGGTTGGGAGTTGGTTGGTGGGAGGTGGGAAGTCCTGTTCCTTATTGTCTCGGAAGGGAGGAGGTTGGGAGTTGGTTGGTGGGAGGTGGGAAGTCCTGTTCCTTAATTGTCTCGAAGGGAGGAGGTTGGGAGTTGGTTGGTGGGAGGTGGGAAGTCCTGTTCTTATTGTCTCGGAAGGAGGAGGTTGGGAGTTGGTTGGTGGGAGGTGGGAAGTCCTGTTCCTTATTGTCTCGGAAGGAAGGAGGTTTGGGAGTTGGTTGGTGGGAGGTGGGAAGTCCCTGTTCCAATTATTGTCTCGGAAGGGAGGAGGTTGGGAGTTGGTTGGTGGGAGGTGGGAAGTCCTGTTCCTTATTGTCTCGGAAGGAAGGAGGTTGGGAGTTGGTTGGTGGGAGGTGGGAAGTCCTGTTCCTTATTGTCTCGGAAGGAAGGAGGTTGGGAGTTGGTTGGTGGGAGGTGGGAAGTCCTGTTCCTTATTGTCTCGGAAGGGGAGGTTGGGAGTTGGTTGGTGGAGGTGGGAAGTCTGTTCCTTATTGTCTCGGAAGGAAGGAGGTTGGGAAGTTGGTGGTGGGAGGTGGGAAGTCCTGTTCTTATTGTCTCGGAAGGGAGGAGTTGGGAGTTGGTTGTGGGAGGTGGGAAGTCCTGTTCCTTATTGTCTCGGAAGGGAGGAGGTTGGGAGTTGGTTGGTGGGAGGTGGGAAGTCCTGTTCCTTATTGTCTCGGAAGGAAGGAGGTTGGGAGTTGGTTGGTGGGAGGTGGGAAGTCCTGTTCCTTATTGTCTCGGAAGGAAGGAGGTTGGAGTTTGGTTCAGGTGGGAGGTGGGAAGTCCTGTTCCTTATTGTCTCGGAAGGGAGGAGGTTGGGAGTTGGTTGGTGGGAGGTGGGAAGTCCTGTTCTTATTGTCTCGGAAGGGAAGGAGGTTGGGAGTTGGTTGGTGGGAGGTGGAAGTCCTGTTCCATATTGTCTCGGAAGGAAGGAGGTTGGGAGTTGGTTGGTGGGAGGTGGGAAGTCCTGTTCCTTATATTCTCGGAAGGAAGGAGGTTGGGAGTTGGTTGGTGGGAGGTGGGAAGTCCTGTTCCTTATTGTCTCGGAAGGAGGGGGAGGTTGGGAGTTGGTTGGTGGGAGTGGGAAGTCCTGTTCCTTATTTCTCGGAAGGAAGGAGGTTAGTTGGTTGGTGGAGGTATCATTTGTGGGGGAAGTCCTGTTTGTCTCGAAGGAGGGAGTTGGGAGTTGGTTGGTGGGAGGTAGTGGTTGGTGGGAGGTGGGAAGTCCTGTTCCTTATTATCTCGGAAGGGAGGAGGTTGGGAGTTGGTTTGGGAGGTGGGAAGTCTGTTCCTTATTGTCTCGGAAGGGGGAGGTTGGGAGTTGGTTGGTGGAGTGGGAAGTCCTGTTCATTATCATGGAGGGGGAGGTTGAGAGTTGGTTGGTGGGAGTTGGTTGGTGGGAGGTGGGAAGTCCTGTTCCTTATTGTCTCGGAAGGGAGGAGGTTGGGAGTTGGTTGATAGGAGGTGGGAAGTCCTGTTCCTTATTGTCTCGGAAGGAGGGAGGTTGGGAGTTTGTTGATGGAATTTGGTTGGTGGGAGGTTTAAAGTCCTGTTTATTATCCTGGTCTCTACATGGAGGAGGTTAGGAGTTGGTTGGTGGGAGTTGTGAGTTCCTGATCCTTATGGTCTCGGTAGGGGGATGTCGGTAGGGGGGGGCGGTTGGGAGTTGTTGTTGCGAGGTGTAAAGTCCTGTTTATTGTCCTGCTTTTGGGAGGGGAGAGGTTGGGAGGTGGTTGTTGGGAGGTGGGATGCCTGTTTATTATCCTGGTCTCGGGAGGGGGCAGGTTGAGAGTTGGGAGTTCCTGTTCCTTATCCTAATCTTGGGATTTTCTTGCAAAACACCAGGTATGAGCGGAGTTTGCGAATTCGGGTACAAAACCTCCCTGAGATAGGAAGGAATTAATAGACCGGTATCCGCAGATAGAGTTTAAATTGACAATTCACACAAAAGAAGTGGGCAGGGAGCTTCAGCTCCCGCCCTATACTAATAGGCAGTAACAGTACATGTAGATTATAAACGTGTCTGACTCAGCCGTCTGCTGTTATTTCTATCCCACAACATTTGCTGATTATATATCTTTAGGATTCACAACATCTACATACTCAAGTGGATGCTGAGTTTGTGGAGTGACGACGACTTCTAAATCTAGTAGATGTAGACCTGGTGTGTGTGGTGGGGTGGGGGGTGGGGTCATTAGTCATGTGCATTGGTCATTAGTCATGTGCTAAACGTATTAGTATGAGGTTGTATAACCTACCATCCACACAATCAATGTCCGAACACGGCTTTTTTGCGTCACAACATGCACCCACAAGTTCATGTGCTAAATAGACGAGTGTTGGGTTTAAGAACCCTCCACCCACACAATCCTTTGCTGAAGACTGGTGTTCAGGCCTCACAACATGCCACCCGCTCAATCATGTGCTAAATAGACGAGTGTTGGGTTTAAGAACCCTCCACCCACATAATCCTTTGCTGAAGACTGGTGTTCAGGCCTCACAACATGCCACCCGCTCAATCATGTGCTAAATAGACGAGTGTTGGGTTTAAGACCCACCCACCCACATAATCCTTTGCTGAAGACTGGTGTTCAGTGCCTCACAACATGCCACCCGCTCAATCATTTTTGTGCTAAATAGACGAGTGTTGGGTTTAAGAACCCTCCACCCACACAATCCTTTGCTGAAGACTTCGTGTGTTCAGGCCTCACAAGCATGCCACCACGCTCATTCATGTGCTAAATAGACGAGTGTTGGGTTTAAGAACCCTCCACCACACAATCCTTTGCTGGAGACTGGTTGTTCAAGGCCTCAGCAACATGCCACCCCGCTTCAATCATAATGCTAAATAGACGAGTGTTGGGGTTTAAGAAACCATCCAACCACACAATCTTTGCTGAAGACTGGGTTCAGGCTCACAAAACATGCCACCCGCTTCAATCATTGGTGCAAAATAGACAGTGTCTGGGTTTAAGAACCCTCCACCCACACAATCCTTTGCCGAAGACTGGTGTTCAGAGCCTCACAACATGCCTACCCGCTCAATTCATGTGCTAAATAGAACGAGTGTTGGGTTTTAAGAACCCTCCACCCACACATCCTTTGCTGAAGACTGGTGTTCAGCCTCATCAACATGCCACCCGCTCAATCATGTGCTAAATAGACGAGTGTTGGGTTTTAAGAACCCTCCACCCACACAATCCTTGCCTGAAGACTGGTGTTCAGCTCACAACATGACCAAACCGCTCAATCATGTGCTAAAATAGACGATGTTTGGGTTAAGAACCCTCCACCCACACAATCCTTTTGCTGAAGAACATGGTGTTCAGGCCCTCACACATGCCCACCCGCTCAATCATGTGCTAACTAGACGAGTGTTGGGTTTAAGAACCCTCCACCCACACAATTCCTTTTGTGAAGACTGGTGTGCAGGCCTCACAACATGCCAAACCGCTCAATCATGTGCTAAAAAGACGAGTGTTTGGGTTTAAAGAACCCTCCACCCACACAATCCTTTGCTGAAGACTGGTGTTCATGGGGCCTCACAACCTGCAACCGCTCACATTCATGGCTAAATAGATCGAGTGTTGGGTTTCACAGGAACCCTCCACCACACATATCCTTTGCTGAAGATCTGTGTTGCAGGCCTCACAACATGCCCCGCTCAATCATGTGCTAATAGACGAGTGGTTGGGTTTAAGAACCCTCCACCCACACAAGTCTTTGCTGAAGACTGGTTGTTCAGGCCTCACGAACATGCCACCCGCTCAATCATCTGTGCTAAATGACGAGTGGTTTGGGTTTACGAACCCCCAACCCACACATCCTTTGCTGAAGACTGGTGTTCGGCTCACAACATGCCACCCGCTCAAATCATTGTGTAAAATAGACGAGTGTGGGTTAAGACCCTCCACCCACCAATCCTTTGCTGAAGACTGGTGTTCAGGCCTCACAACATCCACCCGCTCAATCATGTGCTAAATACGACGAGTGTTGGTTTAAGAACCCTCCACCCAACAATCCTTTCTGAATGACTGGTGTTCAGCCTCACAACATGCCACCCGCTCATCATGTGCTAATAGACGAGTGTTGGGTTTAAGAACCTCCACCCAACAATCGCTTTTGCTGAAGACTGGTGTTCGAGGGGCTCACAACATGCCACCCGCTCGATCAATGTGCTAAATGAACACGAGTGTTGGGTTTAGACCTCCACCAACAATCTTTGCTGAGACCTGGTGTTCAGGCCTCACAACATGCCCCGCTCAATATGGTGCTAAATAACGAGTGTTGGGGTTTAAAAGAACCCTCCACCCACAACAATCCTTTGCTGAAGCACTGGTGTTGCAAGGCCTCACAACATGCACCCGGCTCAATCATGCTGCTAATAGACGAGTTTGGTTTAAGAACCCTCCACCCACACAATCCTTTGCTGAAGGACTTGGTGTTTCAGGCCTCACAACATGCCCACCCGCTCAATCATGTGCTAATAGACGAGCTGTTGGTTTAAGACCCTCCACCACACAATCCTTTGCTGAAGACTGGTGTTCAGGCCTCACAACATTGCCACCCTCTCATCATGTGCTAAATAGACGAGTGTTGGTTTAAGAACCTCCACCACACAATCGTTTGCTGAAGACTGGGGTGGTTCATGGCCTCACAAATCCACCGCTCATCATGTGCTAAATAAGACGAGTGTTGGGTTAAGAACCCTCACCACACACATCCTTTGCTGAAGACTGGTGGTTCAGGCCTCACAACATGCCACCCGCTCAATCATGTGGCTAAATAGACGAGTGTTGGGTTATAAGAAACCTCCACCCACACAATCCTTTGCTGAAGACTGGTGTTCAGGCCTCACAACAATGCCAGCCCGCTCTAATCAATGTGCTAAATAGACGAGTGTTGGGGTTTAAACCCCTCCACCCACAAATCCTTTGCTGAAGACTGGGTGTTTTCAGGCCTCACAACATGCCACCGCTCAATCATGTGCGTAAATATGACGAGTGTTGGGTTTAAGAACCCTCCACCCACACAATCCTTTGCTGAAAGACTGGTGTTCAGGCCTCACAACAGCCACCCCGCTCAATCATGTGCTAAATGACGAGTGTTTGGGTTTAAGAACCTCCACCCACACAATCCTTTGCTGAAGACTGGCTGTTCAAGGCCTCACAACATGCCACCGCTCAATCATGTGTAAATACGACGAGTGTTGGGTTAAGAAGCCCTCCACCCCACAATCCTTTGCTGAAGACTGGTGTTCAGGCCTCACAACATGCCCCACCCGCTCGTTATCATGTGGCTAAATAGACGATGTTGGGTTTAAGAACCTTCCACCCACACAATCCCTTTTGGCTGAAGATGGTGTTCCAGGCTCAAAACATGCCACCCCGCTCAATCATGTGCTAAATAGACGAGTGTTGGGTTTAAGAACCCTCCACCCACACAATCCTTTGGCTGAAGACTGGTGTTCAGGCCCACAACATGCCACCGCTCATCATGTGCTAAATAGACGAGTGTTGGGTTAAGACCCTCCACCCACAATCCTTTGCTTGAAGACTGGTGGTTCAGGCTCAACAACATGCCACCCGCTTCAATCATGTGCTAAATAGACGAGTGTTGGGTTTAAGAACCTCCACCCACACAATCTTTTGCTGAGACTGGTGTTCAAGGCCTCACAACATGCCACCCGCTCAATCATGTGCTAAATAGACGATGTTGGCTTTAGAACCCTCTCACCACACAATCCTTTGCTGAAGACTGGTGTCAGGCCTCACAACATGCCACCCGCTCAAATCATTGCTAAAATAGACGAGTGTTGGGTTTAAGAACCCTCCACCCACACAATCCTTTGCTGAAGACTGGGTGTTCAGGCCTCACAACATGCCACCGCTCCCAATCATGTGCTAATAGACGAGTGTTGGTTTAAGAACCTCCACCCACACAATCCTTTGCTGAAGAACTGGTGTTCAGGCCTCACAACATGCCACCCGCTCAATCATGTGCTATAATAGACGAGTGATTGGGTTTAAAGAACCCCTCCACCCACACACTTTCTGAAGACTGTGTTCAGCGCCTCACAACATGCGCACCGCTTCAATAATGTGCTAAATAGACGAGCTGTTGGTTAAGACCCTCCCACCGACCAATCCTTTGCTGAAGACTGGTGTATTCAGGCCTCAACACACTGTCACCCGCTCATCATGTGCACTAAATAGACGAGTGTTGGGTTAAGAAACCCTCCACCACACATGCTTGGCTGCAAGACTGTGTTCAGGCCTCACAACATGCCACCGCTCAAGTCATTGTGCTAAATAGACGAGGTTGGGTTTAAGAACCTCCACCACACAAACCTTGTGCTGAAGAACTGGTTGTTCAGGCCTCAACATGCCACCCGCTCAATTCATGTGCTAAATTAGACGAGTGTTGGGTTAAGAACCTCCACCCACCAATCCCTTTGCTGAAAGACTGGTGTTCAGGCCTCACACATGCCACCCGTAATCATGTGCTAAAGGACGAGTGTTGGGTTTAAGAAACCCCCACCACACAATCTTTGCTGAAGACTGGTGTTCAGGCCTCACAACATGCACCCGCCAATCATGTGCTAAATAGACGAGTTGGTTGGGTTTAAGAACCCTCCACCCAACAAATCTTGCTAAGACTGGTGTTCAGGCCTCACAACAATGCACCCGCTCCATCTGTGCTAAATAGACGAGTGTTGCGGTTTAAGAACCCACCACACAATCCTTTGCTGAAGACTGGTGTTCAGGCTCACAAATGCCACCCGCTCAATCATTGGTGGGGCTAAATAGACGAGTGTTTTGGGTTAAGAACCCTCCACCCACACAATCCTTTTGCTGAAGATGGTGTTCAGGCTCAAACATGCACCGCTCAATCATGTGCTAAATAGACGAGTGTTGGGTTAAGAACATCCACCACACAATCTTTGCTGAAGACTGTGTTCAGGCCTCAACAGACAATGCCACCCGCTCAAATCATGTGCTTAAAAAATAGACGAGTGTGGGTTTTAAAACCCTCCACCCACAACAATCCTTGCTGAAGACTGTGTTCAAGGCCTCACAAATGCCACCCGCTCTCATGTGCTAAATCGAACGAGTGTTGGGTTTAGAACCCTCCACCCACACAATCCTTTGCTGAACTGGGTGTTCAGGCCTCACACATGCCACCCGCTCAATCATGTGCTAAATAGACGAGTTTGGGTTTAGAACCTCCACACAGCACAATCCTTTTGCTGAAAGACTGGTGTCAGGCCTCACAACATGCCCACCCGCTCAATCATTGCTAAATAGAGCGTGTTGGGTTTAGAACCCTCCACCCACACAATCCCTTTGCTGAGACTGGTGTTTCAGGCCTCACAACATGCCACCCGCTCAAAATCATGTCTAAATAGACGAGGTTGGGTTTAAGAACCTCCACCCACAACAAATCTTTGCTGAAGACTGGTGTTTTCAGGCCTCAACAACAGCCCCCCTCATCATGTGCTAAATAGTACGAGTTTGGGTTTAAGCACTCCACCAACAATCCTTTCTGAAGACTGGTTGTTCAGGCCTCCAACATTGCCACCCGCTCAATCATGTGCTAATAGACGGGTGGGTTGGGGTTTCAGAACCCTCCACCCAACAATCCTTTGCTGAAGACTGGTGTTAGGCCTCACAACATGCCACCCGCTCATCATGTGCTAAATAGACGAGTGTTGGGTTTAAGAACCTCACCCACACATGCCTTGTGCTGAAGACTGGTGTTACAGGCCTCACAATGCCACCGCTTCAATCATGTGCTAAATAGACGAGTGTTGGGTTTAGAACCTCCACCCACACAACCTTTGCTGAAGACTGGTGTTCAGGCCTCAACAAATGCCACCCGCTCAATCATGTGCTAAAATAGACGAGTTTTGGGTTTAAGAAAACCCTCCACCCAACAATCCTTTGCTGAATGACTGGTGTTCAGGCTCACAACATGCCACCCGCTCAATCATGTGCCTAATATAGACGAGTGTTGGGTTTAAGAACCCTCCACCACACAATCCTTTGCTGAAGACTGGTGTTCAGGCCTCACACAATGCCACCCCTCATCATGTGCTAACATAGACGAGTGTTGGGTTTAAGAACCCTCCACGCACAATCCGTTGCTGAAGACTGGGTTGTTCAGGCCTCACAATGCCACCCCTCAATCATGGTGCTCCATAGACGAGTGTTGGTTTAAGAACCCTCCACCCACACAATCCTTTGCTGAAACGGTGTTCAGGCTCACAACATGCACCCGCTCAATCATGTGCTAAAAATAGCGAAGTGTTGGGTTTAAGAACCCTCCACCCACACAATCCTTTTGCTGAAGACTGGTGTTCAGGCCTCACAACATGCCACCCCGCTCATTCATGTGCTAATAGACGAAGTGTTGTTTAAGAACCCTCCACCCACACAATCTTTGCTGAAGACTGGTGTTCAGGCGCCTCACAACATGCCACCCGCTCAATCATGTGCTAAATAGACGAGTGTTGGGTTTAAGAACGCCTCCACCCACACAATCTTTGGCTGAAGACTGGTGTTCAGGCCTCACAACATGCACCCGCTCAATCATGTGCTAACTATAGACGAGGTGTTTGGGTTTAAAGAACCTCCACCCACAACAATCCTTGCTGAAGACTGGGTGTTCCAGGCTCAACAACATGCACCCGCTCAATCATGTGCTAAATAGACGAGTGTTGGGTTTAAGAACCTCCACCCACACCAATCCTTTGCTGAAGACTGGTGTCCGCCTCACAACATGCCACCGTCATAATCATGTGCTAAATAGACGAGTGTTGGGTTTCCGAAACCCTCCACCCACCACAATCCTTTGCTGAAAGATGGTGTTCAGGCCCCTCACAACATCGCCACCCGCTCAATCATGTGCTAATAGCGAGTGTTGGGTTTAAGACCCTCCACCACACAACCATCCTTGCTGAAAGACTGGTTGTTCAGGAACTCACAACTGCCACCGCTCCATCATGTGCTAAATAGACGATGTTGGAGGTTTAGAACCCTCCACCCAAACAAATCTTTTGCTGAAGACTGGTGTTCAGCTCAACAACATAAGCCACCCGCTCAAATCATGATGCTTAAATAGCACGAGTGTTGGGTTTAAGACCCTCCACACACATCCTTTTGCTGAAGACTGGTGTTCAGGCCTCACAACATGCCACCCGTCAACTCATGTGCTAAATGACGGTGTTGGGTTTAAGAACCCTCCACCCACACATCTTTGCTGAAGACTGGTGTTCAGGCCTCACAACATGCCACCCGCTCAATCATTGCTAAATAGACGAGTTGTTGGGTTAAGAACCCTCCACCACAACAATCCTTTGCTGAAACTGGTGTTCAGGCCTCAAACATGCCCCCGCTCAATCATGTGCTAGAATAGACGATGTTGGGTTTAAGAACCTCCACCCAACACAATCCTTTGCTGAAGACTGGTGTTCAGCCTACAACATGCCCCCGCTAATCAATGTGCTAAATAGACGAGTGTTGGGTTTAAGAACCTCCACCCACAAATCCTTTTTGCTTGGAAAGAACTGGTGTTCAGGCCTCACCAACATGCCCACCCGCTCAATCATGTGCTAATTAGACGAGTGTTGGTTTTAAGAACCCTCGCAACCCACACAATCCTTTGCTGAAGACCTGGTGGTTCAGGCCTACAAATGGCACCCGCTCAATCATGTGGCTAAA
>JAJSRW010001727.1:0-27192 GCA_022414725.1 Microglena sp. YARC | reverse complement strand
CGACTGTCTTTTTGACAGAGAGCGTGGGCAATGCGACACGGGCATCTCGCTAATCTGTTCATTGATACGGTCGTCACCTCCCTATTAAATGTTTCATGATCACCAGATGCAACACCGATGGCATCCCGCCTAATTCTTTTCGAACTGAAACATCGACTAACGTATTCATCTTCGTGAGAACGTTCGTCTCCAACCGAACTACGTAATCTACGATAAACGCGGCATGTCCAAATCGTTCGACATGTTTTTGCCAAGGTCCAATGACCAGTGCAACCGAGGAACTACGAGGCCCTTGTGACTCAACAAACATGTGCATTCGACAAACTTTGGGAACCAGTTTTTTTGGTACATAAGGCGAGCCAATGACCACTTCCAACTCGGTCAAGTGAGGTGTGGGGAACTCGCTAGATAGGACCAAACCAAAAGTGGTGGACGATGTGAAGTTCGGATGAAAGAGGGAGGAATCTCGAAGACACCGTATGACCGAAACGAACCTTATTTACCAGGAAAGGGGGGAAACAAACAAACACAAATCTAGTGTCAAGAAACATCATGGTCTGATACACGTGTCTGATGAGAAAACTGTATACATTACATGAACCGAATCTCGTCTCCGTTCTCTGGGTTGTCCTCGTTCTGTTCCTCTCCTCCTCCCCTCATCAGAGTGCTTCTTGACGTGTGTTTTTCGTGAGGTACATTTCATCATCGTGGGCCATCGAAACGGCGGTAGCCGTCCAGAGGTTGGCAGGCATGATCATGCGCAGCTGGCAGAACCTTTCCACGTAACACCTGAACGATTTGTTCATCCCACGGACCAGATCTGACTTGAAGATGGATTTTGGCGGACCCGCGCGCACCCTGCCACGCTGTAGGGCTCCGGAGGATCTCAATTGAGGTCGAGAGCTCGGTTTCGCCTCCGTACACAGGGAACCGGAAAAAGCGCCGATCTACCGAAGGGGAGGTTTCAGCTTAAGTTGGGAGGGTAACATCGTCGACAACTCGCCGTATCTTTGGTCCTTGCTGCTACGGATCGATGGGGTGAACATGTCGGCCGCCACATCCAGAGAGGGTACTTCTTCTTAACCACGCGTTAGAGTCTCCAATTGCAATTGACGATCACGTCTAGAAACGCGCTCCATCATGTGAAAAATCCTCGGCGCCCCTGGTTTGTGTCCCTGTTCAGCGAAGGACATTTGCAGTGTGTGCTTTGTCAGGTAGCCCCCGCTCTCGGCCACACGCTGACTACTCTGAACGGAGAGACATTCATGGGCGTCTGTACAATAGGTTTCCGTTGTTATAGATTGATGAAGATACTGCGACCTCCGTTGTTTAGCTGCTTCGGAGCACTAACAGTGATCTTAGGCTCACGTCAACATCTCCACACAGGGGAATTGTGACGTCTCGCAACAGACTGGCAACGGTAGTAGTCATTGGTATAGGGAATTAGGATGGGGTGGTGGGTCAAATCAATAAATTGAGAGGACAAAGCTGATTACTTAACACACTAATCGGATCCCTTTTATGACTTGTTTGAGTGTGCCATTTTATTCTTTATTTTTTTTGGAAGATGGTGTAACGCGATATCTGTTCTCTCGCGCCTCTGGGGGGCATGAAAAGCATTAGCAAGCTCACGGAGGTAACATGTTGGGCACGACGAACATTGTCGTCAACCTGCAGGGGGGGATGTCCGACTGTTTTTCCCTGTTTTGGATTTGTGGAGCGTGTGTGTGAACATGTACGATACTAGGAGCCTCTCTGCTTCTCGTTACCCACGCTCTTTGTTTAGGCGGCGCTCTTATTATGGGTTTTTTGAGGTGTCTTTCTGTGTCTTGTTGTTGAGACGGCGTATTAATGGGGTTTTGAGGTGTTTCTCTGTGTTTTTGGCTGTTGAGACGGCGTTATTATGCAGTTTTTTGAGTTTGTCTTCTTCCTGTGCGTCCTGGTGTGTTGAGAGCGGCGTATTATAGCGGCATTTTTGAGTGTCTTGCAGCTGTGGTTTGTTGTTGAGGCGGCGTATTATGGGTTGTTGAGGTTGTCTTCTGTGGTCTGCTTGTTGAGGCTAGCGTATAGGCCCGGTTGTTTGAGGTGTCTTCTGGTGGTGCTTGCTGTACCCTGAGGCGCCCGCGTATTATGGGGTTGTTGAGGTGTCTTTCTGTGGTTGTTGTTGAGGCGGCGTATTATGGGGTTGTTGAGTGTCTTCTGATGGTTGTTGTTGAGGGGCGTATTATGGGGTTGTTGAGGTTTACGCGGTTGTGATTTCGGTGTTGCGGTCCGACCTTCGTATTGGTTTTCGCTGAGATTAACGGATTTTGATGTCCCTCAAACTCTTTGATAGATCGAATTTGCACACCTTGTTATGGAGGTGCTGGACGATGGGTTCAACGTGTTGTCCAATTCGTATCTGGAATCTGGAGGCGCGTCCCGGTTTTGAATGTCGCGTGAAGATCGTGTAAAACAGGTTATCGAAGTCCTTTGAGCATGAGTATTCTGGCAGAGGTATTGTTTTGTATTTACAAATGGACGCACCGACTTGTACTTCATAGGCGCACATCTTGCGACACTCAACTGCAGTGTCGTGTCACCATCACCATGTCGTATGTGATCGTTAACATGCTGCTATAGCGAATAGCTTCCATCTTCTTGTGCGTACTTCGCTTGATCCTCAGCACATCTGAGCAGTCGATGGTCCCCAACGGACATACCACGTAACAGTGTATCTCCTGGCTTGTGTCCTGATCTCTAATTTACATTAAGGTTTCTGCTGGCGTTCCTGATTTTATAGAAGCTTAGCAAGAACCTCCGCGACAGTGATCGATGTAGTGACCACCGTGAATCAACTCGTTCATCATAGAAAAATCGATCACGCACCGCTCCCCTGGATCAAACTTGAGCTCCGGCTCAGAAGCTTTCCCGGATATATTCTCTATGAAAAGCATCCAGCTCGGACTGGAATGTGGAGGTAGTAGCGGTATCGTCGTACTACAGTGCAGTAGTATGATGTCAGCATTCGGTTCATACGTATCGCGATTGAAAGAGGCGAGAATTATCTTATGGGGTCGGTCCATCGAGATTGCAGTAGCTTGTTCAATTACTATGCTGTAGATTCATGTAGGAAACTATGTGGAAGGCTCCGGCAAATCGTGTCGCGGTGTTTTACACTGTCCAAACCGTCAGCAACTCCTTATCATTAATTCCTATATAATGGTCTTTGTAATCCACGTATTCGAACCGTCACGTTTGGGCGACAATTTACATTGGTTGATCTTGTCCTCGCTGAAGATGCGAGAAAGAGGGAGCAAGCTATCTGGATATATTGAATAACGGAGCGTGATTAACGAATCATAGAGTCACTGTAAGTGAGCGCGCTAGATATTCTTTTCAATATGTCTAAGTGTGAGTCCGGTGGTTGATTCGGAATCAGGTGAGCAAAAGAGAGCGCGTTCCGATTATGAGTTTCGTTATCGAGTCATGGGACGATCATGACGCTCTGTGGATAGCACTGTACTTAGCACTGGTAGGTTAGAGGCAGATATAGAGAGTGACTCGATGACGTTACGAGAGATTAACACGTATCTACGACTATTGGATTGACGACAGATCAGTCGAGGCAAAACATGAAATGCAACAGTTGGGCGCATTTGATTTCTGCTGCCCGTGGTTGGGGCGCGGCGACGTCCTTTGGCCGCTCGAAACACTGGACCACATCGACGGGTATGGCTTGTTGGAGAAATTTGCAAAAACGAAATGCGCAACGACGTGATGAAGGTTTTTTTATTGGAGTTTGAGGAGGACACGATTTCTTCATTATTGAGTCCAAACAACGGTTCTAGATGCATCGTCTAAGTACGGGTTGTTCAGATTCCTATGGATCCGTAGTGTTTCGATACATTTTGGGGTATCCGATACCTCTTCAGTTTCTTATATGTTCATTAGTTCTCCTTGTATAAGCATTTAGGTTCACCCAGTGCGCAAATTAATTGGTATACAATTTGTTCTTCAAATTAAATGATGTACCAATTAATTGTTTACAATTTGTTACAGTCGGTGAACATATAAATGAATACAGTCGGAGACACAAAACAATGGTGTTCCACTGCCCGTGGATTTCTACATTATGTTACACCGTAGGTGTGCGTACACGAAGCGGTTTCATTTTAGTATTCGTTGACTGTAGAGATAATCAGCCCGCGGAATCACAATACCGCTCCGACCCTGTTTTCGCACACCTAGTGCAATCCATCCGGGAGGCAGGACACACCCATTATTTGTAATGCCACACACCCAACTTGTCCAATGAAAATGAATCTATCGGTTTGACCTCCCAGTGGGATGTAGACCTGCGTTTCACGCCGGGTCAATCGGGTAGAACATGCCGTGGCGCCTGTACCTTGAAACTTCAGAATTCCAACATGATTCTTCTCGATGCGCCGAGGGCTCTTTCGCAGAAGCCGGTCGACCATCAGGCTTCTCAATGAGTAAACGAAACTGTTTGAGCGAACGCATGTATCTTCGTAGATCGCTGCGTCCCATGCAGAGGACTCGTGAATCTGCCTTCATTCTCAAAAGGAGTCAGAGGCGCGTGCATCTCATTTGTCAGAGAGAAACTGTTGTTCTATGACACATTTTATTGACGAAGGTACGTCCCAGTACGTCCACGCACACGCTTCTTGTGGTGGTAGTATCATTGATTACTCCAATGCGTAGTTCGTAACAGCACGAGCGACTCTGCTCGAAGAGACGTCGAGTCGGCCTGCGGCGATGCGGTACTGATTTCCTACACTTTGTGTACTTCACCCCGCATCGGAGGCATTTGCGTCCGTCGGTGTCCAGGGACCGCGCTATTGAATCCTTGAACACGTACTCCATAACGCGGTTCAGGCCACCGATTCCCAAAAATCGAGTTCACGAAGAACATGGTGTGCTGCGCACGCTCTATGAACGTCGGGGCACATGAGGACTCCAGAGCGTCGGATGTGAGGGTTGTAAAGAGATGGCGACCCTGGACGGTGCGATGTCAAAGTTGGACGGATAAGTTGTGGGATGTGTCCTCGTTCATGCACATGATGACCGATGGATGACGAGGGGGTCTCCCACTCCACCATACAGACGATGTTCATGGTTCGGATTGTCGCGTTCCTGGATGAGTTTTCGGCGGTTTAGCCTCTCGATTCTGCGACATGCTCTCGGCCTCTGCCTCGTCATCCATGCCACAAGGAAGAAAATGTCGTAGTCCCTCTGCGTCTTCTCCATTCCAGTGACGACATGGCCCGAGCGCGCGGCTCTCCCTGGCAGCACTAGTTTTCGGCACCAGTCGCGTTACGCCAGCACCTCCGTTGGGGAACTTGTGCACGCTTTGACAATCTCGTGCTGCAGCACACCGACAACTAATAGACTTGGTGCTTTCGTCCATCTAATGGCTCGGAGATGAGCTTGGACGCGATGGACGCGAGCTTGGACGCGACCAGAGCTTTGGAGTCGATGCGCGAAGAGCCAATTGATGTTTTGGGAGCTCGTGGGCATTCCGCGGTTGGACACGTCGCCCGGATCGGGGACACGTCGTCGAGATTTACCAGGCACGCGTTCCGTGTGTAGCGTTTGTCGCTCGTCGACATTTCACTCCAGTGCATGGCGTCCCACATGTTCGGGTTCTGACGCAAGATTGTCCAGGCTAGCATTGACAGCTTCGAGCGGAGTTGTTGCAACTGTCCTGGCGCAAACCGAGCATGTCGGGCTCCACGCGACAAAGCGACTGAACAATTGGTCCATAATGCAAGCCGTCCACACCGACACTGTCATTCATATAATGACTTTGTTCGTCGTCATTCAGATGAACGGTTGAACATGAACATGATGTTGATCGCGCGAAGTGTTGTATTGGAGTCTTTGCACGGCTTGTAGATGTGGATGAAGCTGGGGTGTGCGTGTGCATGGAGCCGGGACGGGAATGGGGTTGATTCAGGTTCCGAATTCGGAGTAGTCAGAGGAATGATTGTCAGACTGCGGCCATCTTTTAGAGGGAATGTAGCACATGTCAAGCTGATCATCCAGCAGGGGCTCGAAGTAGGAGAATAGGGCTGAGCACCCTTGCTGTCTGAAGGAATCTTGAACGTTTCTAGCCGTTGTTGGAATTGCAGCGTGACGAAGGTTGTCTTCTTGTTGATGACGCCTCTTCTGGCCAGGCCGTGATTTTATTCTCCTTGCACGATATCGCCAGTATTTCAAGATCTCGTTGGGGATGTGCACGAGTTCGCGTTCTTCAGTTTTTTGCAGTGTTCGATTGTGTTAATCGCATGGATGCAGGATGCGTGCCTAGGAGAGGGGGCGGATCCATTTTTTGCCTTTACTTGGAGCGATGACCACGAAGCGATGTTCCCTGTTGCGGCGACGCTCTTGAAGTCCACGTCCTGGGATGCGTTGTGCTGGTCCGTCGTAGTAGTTCTTAGCGACTCTTCGGCACGAGGGTGCAGAAGATGCGGAGGAACCAATAGTAGATTATGTCTGCAAGGCCTATGGGCTCGGGTTTATCTCGGCTGGGGACGTTGGTTTCAGGAATCGGGAAGATTTCCCTCGAGGTGGCTTCACTAGCTTCTCGTTGTCCACGTCAACGACACACAAGCGCTGTCTAAGAAGCACTCCTGCTCCATGTGGTTCTTGTGCTTAGACAGTGAAGGTGTCATGATCACCCCATTCCAACGTTGTTCCTTGTGCTGAAACTTGCGGTTTCTTATCGATTTGCTGGCATCAAGACATCCTGAGAATAGACGTGTTCTCAGAACGTCTGCAGTGTCCGAAAAACTCTCATGGTGGTAATCTACGAAACTGTATTCTCGTTTTACACCCTTAAAAGCTGTTATTGTAATTGGAGTTGATTTTCCCCCCCTTCTTGGAGAACTAGCTTTTCATATGTTCAACCGTGGAACGGGTAGAGTGGACATCGTGCACGTATTGGCGGTACATGTTTTGCTTCCTTTATGATTTGCGGGACGCAGAAGTTGAGCACCAATTGGTTTTAGGTCTCTACCTTGTTCTAGGATGACTGAGCTTTGTTTTCCCTCCCTATTATAGGAGTCTGTCAGGAATACGGAGCGCATGTAAACGAACACTAGTTGATCTTCTGACTGGCGGCCCTATCACGAGCTTTCGATATGAGTCTACCCAAACGCGGCTTTAGCGGATCGCTTGGTGCAGAGCGCGCCCAAATTGGCGTCGCTGAAGAACACGGTTAGCTACACTGGAAGGTTGGAAGGACACCTAAGATGCGCTTATGGTGGCAAGGCCAGCCGTTATCTGGGATTCCCTTTTGTGGATAGCCCTGTTGGTTGGTTGGTTTTTTACATTCACGCATGAATAGGGGGGGGGAGGTGTGACGGACGAGCTTCTTACTATTTTTTTCTTGTTTTATAAAAAAAGGGCGGTGTGAGCCACGATGCGTGAAAAAAAAGCCGCATGCATGATAAGAACCCCTTTTCCAAAACTCAAAAATGTTTTGAGCGTGATTTCGCAGCCTTTGGCGGTAATTTCATGCGTGGTCGTGTGCTTCGTGATGAATTACTATCCATTTTAGGGGCCCATGAAATTGGGGCAAAAAAAGAAACTGCTTACCCCCCACTCTGGATGGGCAAGATGATTCACTGTCCTAAATGAAAAGTACACAAGCGGCAAAATCACCAGCACTAATAAACATGTCCCCCCCAATGACAACGCTTCTCTAAGAACAAACCAAGGATACCCCAAGACCCCACAGTCATATCTAAAAGCGGATTCCTCCACTGCAATCAAAAACCCCGCCATGGATGCCAGGTTCTCGTCGAGAACCAAATACACCCGCGGTCAATGCCGTGAATAATGCTTCTCAACCAAATCACAGCCGCCAATGGGCTTTCTCAACCAAATACACTCCGCATGGCTTCTAAACGAACAAAATGCACCAGCGGACCCCACGAGAGTTGTACATCAAACACACGCAAATGCCACTTAACCCCCACCGACGGTTTTACCTCCTGATTACAGGACACCTAACCCTGTATATTAATTTGAATATCCCCATGAAACCTGCTACAGGTGTCCGGGGTTCAGCTAATTACTGTTTTAATATTTTTAGTTTAAAGCGTTATCTGCATTGGAAAAGTGTCTTCAGTGTCATCATCATCATCACAATGAGCGGTTTCTTTCATACCAAAGTTGCGTTTCCAGAGACCTTTCCATCATCGTGTACCATGATCGACCATCCCCTCATACAACGGATGGTAGTTCCGAGGTCGTTGTTCGTCTTTGGCGACATCCTTTTGGGATTTGGATGGTTGACGCCGTGTGCAAGCTTCAGACGTACGAGCATATGCAGGACTCCTGAGTTTCCGGTTCACACATCTGTCTGTGTTCGCCTGCGCTCATCGCCCGCACGCGCGATACGGCCTGTCCTGTCGTTCCTTTTTGATGTGAGGATAACTTTGACAAAGACGGCCATCTCATGGCATTGCCTTGAGATCGCAGTGGTGGGCGGTACCTTCCCGATGAGGACACGGTGGTGTTAGGCACCCCACTATTCGAACAACTTTTTCAGAGGCGTGGTTGGAGCTGGTGGAGGGAGATTGCTAAGCCACTCGTGTAATGCGAGACATCAGGAGTGCGCTTCGTGGTGGTTTCCAGAGATTCTTTTGAAAAGGCTTGCGGAGTCGTGGATGTGAACGACATGTCTGACTCCTTGGCGAGTTCAAGTAATTGGATGTACTCGTGACTACTAAAGGGCGGGGTCTTTCATTGTGTGCATATGTTTTTGGTAGACTCCGGTGGGGATGCACATGGAATTGGTTGTCAGAGTTGCGCAATGTGTTGATGTACTTCTACAGGGAGTTCTGGAACATTGTTCCCTGGCCGGATGCCGCCCAGCCTGGGGAAAAAGGTCTATCGCCTCCTCGGGGGGTACGTGCATCTCTGTGTAGGCTATTGTAAATCATGTTGACTGTCTCCGGGCGCACTGGCTTGTTTGCCCACGGGGCTCCTTTGATGAACGGTTTGCCGGTGTACAGACCGCCGTTTAAAGGCGCGTGGCAGGATCTCGGAGTACTTTGCGGAAAAAAGTGGCTCCAGAATACTGGCGCATAACAGGACCTTGGGTTGCTTGTTCTTGTAAATGGACAATTTTGGGTAGTCGTCGATGGATTCGACTCATTGTTACGGACTCTTCTTGTATTGAGGACATGAAACAAGGTGTAAAGGAATGGCGATTGAATGATTGACTTTACTATAACTTTTAAGATGATCGTCCCAGTTCATTGCTTCACATGTGGCAAGGTCGTTGCAGACAAGTGGCGTGCTTACACACGTAATGGTCGACGAGTGACAAGACTTGACGGAACGAGGAGTTCCAAGGGAAAATTCTCTGATACATTGGGCATCAAAGCGCATATGTTGCCCGGGACTGTCATGCTAACTAAACTGTAGACATGATGTTTGTTTTTGTGATACAAGTGCGTTCTTTCACGAACCATTTTATTTCAGAGGGTGTAAATCTCCCGACGTCATCTTTGCCGCCCCCCCCTCTCCAATCCATTATGATTTTGCGACTCTATAAGGAATAAACTCCGCCTCTTACGAAACGTGTTGTATGCGTATCTTCTCATCCCTGATGGGATCCGTGCCAAAGATGATGCTTGTGCGGTATTGCTAGATGAGCGCCATGTCCTCGGTTATTTTCCAGAAAAATCTTGACGTAAACCGTCCAGTACCGGTTTCAAACATTTTTTGAGTGATGATGACACTTATTGGGGGTCTAGCTTACACCGACACAGGCTGCGATGTGTTGAAGATGGATGTGTGCAATCACGTAGCAAGAATCGTGTACACAAGACCGGCATATCCTCCAGACGGTGAAGTTAGATTGAGCCCGGTCGAAAGCGGCAGGAGATTGGGCAGTGGGAAGATCCTAAGTCAAGAAATAATGCTGGCATCTCTGCAAAACATTACTTTACGACGACGTGCTATTGAAAGAAACATATGTCGCTATGATATTCCGAAGCATCCGAGAATTGTGTAATGAGATGTGGAAATAGAACCTACGATATGGAAGTAGATGACGATGATGAAGTCAAATGAAGATGTGGAAGTAGATGACAAGGTGGAAGTAGATGACGAGGTGGAAGTAGATGACGAGGTGAAGTAGAGATGACGAGGTGGAAGTAAATGAAGATGTGGAAGTAGCTGACGATGTTTCTGGTGATGATGATGATGATGATTCCGATGATTCTTAACGTACCCCTCACCGGCCATGTTGGCGGAATGTGTGGATTTCGATGAGGACTGCAATCATCATGTTGATGATTATGCGATGTCCGTGTCTCCTCCTCATCCTTCATCTGACAAAGGAAGAAGACGCTATAGAGGAAGTTGACGATGAGGAGTTTGATACGTATCGATGAAGAGCACTCCCATCGCATGCGTGCGAAGGTGGAACGTCAGTGTTTGGAAGAGATCCTTCAGATGAGGGATTACATAATTCTGAAAAAAATCGAGCACGTAATGCACGCACCCCCCCTCTACGCACACGAGGTGATCGCAGGGAAGGGCGAGCGCTGCAACATGATTGTTTAGGCAGCAAGGACACTCGTCTGAAATCTTCAACGATGAGGGAATTGGGGGGGTACCCGAATCTTGGAGGTTCGTCAAACTGGATGCAACGAGAGTTGACATACAGCTAGGGACATTTGATATTGGGACACCTTCTATTTTGGGGATTCCTGTAAAGTTGACCAATTCAAGATTTGTAACCGTTCTTGTCAATACAGATATCTGTCCTTCAGGTGATTGACACAAAAAATTCAAGGCATCTAAAGACACTGAATTTACATGTTCAAAGTACCCTGAAAAGTTCAAACTGATGGCTAACATCGTGCGCATCCAATAAGTCCTTTTCAAAGCGTTACTGTAATCAATAAGTCTGCCTACATCTGGAATTATTGGGCACATGCAGCGATATTTTCGCTTAGAGCAAACTAAAGAACATTCTCAATAGCGTTAAACTCTGGACTGTAAGGAGGTACAAAGAGTGGTGTCGTATTCCTACAGAATCCGAACATAGAAATCGTCTCCTTTGAATGATGGAACTGGATATTGTCAAGGACAGCAACTGTACCCCGCTGTAGCATGTAAACTCAGATACAAACTGTACAAAGTCGAACTTTCTTGCAATTGTGCAATCAAGGATCTTGTAATGAACGATACCTTTAGCAGAGAAACGGCAGCAATTAGTGTCAATTTTGGACATTCGCAATGTCCTAGAAATTTGGATATTTAAATCGTTTGCCCGCGTTGACAGTACCCCTGGACAAGTGTCACCAATGTAAAAACCCGCGCTCATCGATGCTTAACAAATCCGATTGTCGGAAACGGCTAAATACTCCTTACAAAACGGTCGATCAGCAAAAGATTTGTGGTCATTTCTTGTGCGAACTGTTTTGTATGCGCGCTTGCGGGTGTAACCAAGTTGTTGCTTCGTGTGTAGCGTCCACAAGTTTTTGGAGACATCTTGACAGAGGACAGAGAAGTCACACCCTCTGCAAGCTGAGACATTTGTCAAGAAGGGATTGGAGTCAATCAGTTGTTTTATGCAGCCTTGATATCTTTCTGTAATGACACATGGCACCCTTTTCTTCCGATGATGTTTTATATTGGCTTTGGTGACCCAACGTTGGAGTGATGATTTTGATTACTTTGTTACAGCAAACTAACTTCCTCAAACTACGATTATAGTATTTGTAGTGAACAACCGCGCGGTGTCTTATCTCTGCATCAATCATGATAACATAGAAAATGTGTATAAGGAAATGTGGCGTGTGGGTGCAAAATTATATCACAGCAAAAGAAAAAGACAAAATACTCACCCCTCTTATGGGGTAGTGCAGACAAAGGGACGAGTTCCTGCGTGTGCAAGACAATCCTGCATAAAGGTGGAAGTGGTCCGTGGATGACGATATTAACATCAGCGTCGTCAGAAAGACGCTTAATTCTCTGTGCATGGATGTATCCGATCAGCATCAGATCTCCTCAAGGATACAAAAGCATGGTAGACTCTTAATCAACCACGCGCTCAGTTGCAGGACCGTCGGCATACTATTCGTAACTTTCATATCACAAGATGCCTCGATGATGGAGACTTTGACGTGGCAAGCAGTTGTGCCACACCTGGATCGGAACTGTTTTATTACAGGTCCGTCCTTGCGAGGGGGGGGTATCGACCTCCAAATGTTCGAAAGGATACTCTGGGCCAGAGCTTCAATGATACCATGGTTGCTTTCGACGCGCCTAAGACCTGCGGTGCAGCTACGTGAAGGTGGACGTTCGTCCTTGGGGACAAGTTAAATCCTCGCAGACGTCTCAATTCAAATGGCACGTTGGCGTGCAACAGCGTCTGGGCAAACGTGGACAGGGTCGTTTATCAAGTACCTGCGCTTGAAACATCCCTTCTCGAAGAAACATTTCAGAAGATTGGGTCAAAGCGGTGGTCCAGTACCCAGAATCGAAAATCGACAACAATCATCCCAGAGGGCCTCGTGCATGCGATCCACATCAAAAGAGGATTGTCAGTCACTTGAGGGCTCTCTTTCCGCTGCCAAGAGGGAAGCAGTTCAACACTAGAGCGCACCTGACAATGGCGATTCGTTCCATCACGTGCTTACAGAGTTGGGAGATGCGTGTCTTCGGACGAGTGAATCCGAAAGAAAAAATCAAGAAAAAGTCACCCCCGTCCTGTTCAGCTTGTATCCTTCCTCGCAAAACGGCTTCAAAAAACGTACGTCTCAAATATCGTCCATGACTTTCATGAAGCTTCCTAAACTCAGCATGAAGGGTGATTCGCCCACTCGAGAGCTTGTCTCTGTGGCGATGGACGTTTTGACGAGAACCATACAATGCTGTGGCGAAAGTACTTTAATGTCCAAGGTCTTAAGACGAAAAGGTCTCGCTTTGACAACCAGAAGGGATATCCTCAGCGACGGTAAAGGGGTATCCGTCAAATGAAGCAGAAGGGTAAAGAAGAGGTCGTATGAAGAAGGAGAAAACGCAGGCTATCCAAGGACGCAAATATCGTAGAGTGCAAGGACGCAGTGGGTGCGCTGCGTGTGTCGGAGTGAGCCCTGGAATGACAGATATCGGTCGACGTAGTATCTTCTGCAGGTCGCATCGAGTCTTTCAGCTCGGCTCGCTTTAGCGAATGTTGCTGGGGGTACAATAAGCAAGCCGTCAACACCTCCACATGGAATGGACGAGACTCAAGACTGTTATTCGTGACAGTCCATTCCATCGCCTAATACGAGACATGGTCGACCTGCAGGACCATGGATCAGAGCTTATCTCAAAGCGCTCCGATCCTGGCCTACAACACAGAGCCAACAAAGGCTACCGATCTATGCGATTCTTTCGAATACGTATGGTAAACAGAACGAGACAGATTGAAAAGGTAGGCTATCGCGCGATGTTTTAGGATTGTCAGCCAAGGGCACAGACGACCAACGTGTTTGGCGTATTTCGGCAATGGTCCGGAGACCAAGGTATGGTATCCAGTCGTTCATCATGTTTTCTGGGCCCATCAAAGAGATCAGTGAGGTGCCTGCTCACGTCGTAAGAATGTTTTGTTTCTAAGAAAAAACGTCGACGAACGCAACACTTTTTTGTAAATGTCACGGCTGCTTCCAGAGGCTTGTCAACATGAAGGCAGACAGCGTAGTCTGGCGCGGAGTTTGCAAAGAGTCCCCAATCAACGGTCAAAACTGTTGAGAAGCAGAAGATGGTGGTGAAGAACGTCAAGGTCCACAAAGGACTGCACTGTAGAGACAGTGTCAAAAGCGCATCATCCAATGTGCGCTGTGGTGCAACTGGAACCGAGACGGTGAACAGCTGCCAGAACCTTCTTCTGCTTCTGACCAACGTGGATGGACGGGAGAGAGCGACCTGAGGCATTCTGTGTTCCCTCGCCTCCCCCCCAAAACCACAGTTTCCATCGGAGGCGAGTGTGAGCGCTAAATCAAACCGACCCACCTGGGTTTGTCAGCAGCTTGCTTGTTATCCTTTGGGCCAGCTAAATGCTGAAATACAGAGATGCAGGGCAACAAAATATGTACTCGCCTTTAGCTGATCTACCCATTGGGTTTCAAGGGTCACCGGTAGGCGGCGTCCCACAAATTGCGTCTCCGACTGTATGACCAACAACTGTTGCAAGATCCCCCGCCAGTAGAGAACCATTGGCGACACTTGACCCGCACTTCTAAATTCGGCTCATGCAACTGTACCATCGGGACTGAAAAAGGTGGTGTTGTAATCGCCCCTTGCTGTGCTAAACCCGTAACGCGCCCCCCAGCCTCTGAATGCGATCCTTCACACCAGCAGAACAACAATTTGATCTTGAAAAGTTATTCCTACTTATTTAAAAACAACTCTATTACAACGTTTAACATGGCATTGGTGTCTCCGGTCTGCAGGTGTTAGCGTTACTTCTCTATCAATTTTGATTTTTATTTGTTTGGTGGCGGCCATCCTTCTTCAGTTGTTGATATTCGTGTTTTGTGGCAAACGTGATGTTGAGATGTATCTGAGCGACGACGTGATGACCAAGCTCAGAGCGATAAGAGTAATGCGTATAACGAGTCAGGGATTCGTATTTTTTTTTACTCTGACGGGAGCTCTTTCCCTAAAAACTCGGTGTACTTCCGTCCGCGGATGGGACGTCGTGTGCAAATTTTTCCCCGTGATTCCGTGAAGAAGGTTGCTAACTGTCCTTTCCGAATTCAAATTGGAGGATGTTACGGTAATTGACGTGCGGACGCAGTTCACAGACCCTCGATACGAGTGTTCTACAATGATGTCTCCTAACGTGAGTCGAGACCTGCGAAACAACATGGACGCGCGCGCGTGCGTGTGCTTCTAGGCGAGTACGAGTTTGCAAAGACGTGTTTGACATTGGAGACTCTCGTTTGGACGCATCTATTCCTACGCACACTGTGCTTCTGGACCGCCGCGCCTTTTCCACCAAGTTGTTTTTCCTCTGCGGCCCCATCTTCGTCCTGGGCCCGGGGTGTGCTCCCATGCGCACTCGCACGATAAGCATGTACGACTCTCATGATCCGAATAGTGTTTCCCAAACCAACATTCCTGTAGTATTTGAGGAAGTGTCCGACACCGCATCATAGGTGGCAATCCCGGGATTTCGTGGACATTGGCGCTGTCCTAGGAATATGCGAACGACCGGCTGTCAGTACGGCTCGAAGCGTGTTAACATTCCCATGGTCATGTATTACCTCAACTTTGTGCAGGACGTTCCTGTCGAGTCTCTCAAATACACAAACGTGGTTACCGCGTTCATCACGCGCACCACCTTGAACGCTCAGGTGCGTTTGAAAGACAGCGTCGTCATGACTGTCAACGTCGGTTCCGTGAATGTCAACATTTCTAATGCCAGCCGCCCGTTTGAGGTTGATCGCGTGCGCGATAGCTCGTTAGTTGTGGTGATCTTCACGACATCTCTTATCATCATGGCGTCCATGGACTCAGTGTCGGGGCGTTGCAGGTGCTGCAGATCGGGGCATACCTGTGATGCGCATGTCAACCGACGCACCTGACCAAGGTGGAAGCGTTTGTTCCTCCAACGAACAACATGTACCCTTACACGAACAAGAGCATCCCAATCTCGCGGACCTAGCTTTGCGATTAAATGCAGTGACTCCTTGATGCACATTCGAGTGTATTAATGTAATCCATGTCCAACGCATTCGCAAAAAAAACTGCAAAAAAAAATACTGATCCTTTTATAACTGCTCTCAGAAGAGAACGACAATCTTATGTCTGGTAATCAAGCGTCATTCAATGGTTCCTCGAGTGGGAACGTTTCTCTAGAGTTGCTGCTAACCCGTCAGGTGGCTCCGACGGGCGATGGAAGGTCTACGCCCTT
The DNA here is from genome assembly GCA_022414725.1 of Microglena sp. YARC. Taxonomy (NCBI): domain Eukaryota; kingdom Viridiplantae; phylum Chlorophyta; class Chlorophyceae; order Chlamydomonadales; family Chlamydomonadaceae; genus Microglena; species Microglena sp. YARC. The sequence goes on along the minus strand of JAJSRW010001727.1, from coordinate 11,258 downwards.
GTGTTCCTCATCATGCTGGCCGTGTACATCGGACTGCTATTTTGGTGGCGCAAGCGAAGACCAAGAGTTAATGGGCGTTCCTGCTTCCGAACGGATTTTTTTATTTTACTGAAATCTTTACGATAAAATATTGTAAAGATCGTTTTCGCACAATTAATTGATTTTGCTTTTTTGGTGTATTTTACGAAAATATCTTACAATTTATTTTGTAAGATCGTTTTCGCAATTAATTGATTTTGCTTTTTTGGTGTATTTTACGAAAATATCTTACAATTTATTTTGTAAGATTGTTTTGTTTGTATTCAGAAGAAAAGACTATTCCCTTCAATTTCAATTGTAACATTGATTTGCTCGTTGGAGAGAGAGAAATTTTCCTTCGAAGTATTCCAATACAAATCAATTGTAGAGGACAGTCAAGAGGAAGGTTGAAAGCTGTTTACAAAGTCTTGAACGCATTGCTCATAATTATTTATCTCACAACTCACAACTCAACAGTTCGAAAGTACAACTTAGTACTTATGACTCCGAAATCTGTACTTATGTGTACCTCACTTAATGTATAACTCACAACTCAGAACTTATATGTACCTTATACAAGTCAGAACTAATAACTCCTAACTCAGGACTTATTATTCATAATTTCATACCTCATAGCCTCATTATGTACATAACACAAATTTTATATCCTTAAATCTGCAAACTGCCATCCTAGAATCCTGAAATCACTCAAAATGTGTGTTGGATAAGGCAAACTAGTACACTCGTGCAAACTTGTGCACGGTGCTAATGTTGCACTGCTGCCAACAAGTCCATTGGTGATAACTTCTGCACTTGGTGCTGACTGGTCATGTGCTAACTGACGCCATGTGCTACCTGACACAATACTGTCTACTCTAGATTGGCTGTGGGAACAGGCTATCACGTTGTAGAAAGAGGGCCAATGCTAACTTGTTGGGTAACAACAGCGCCTGTACAATCGCTGCACAGAATCTCCTCTCCATGCCCCATCCCCATCTTCCTCCTCCTCCATCTCCTCCTCCTTAGCAATGTCTACATTGTCTCCATCCGATTGCACAGCCTCTGCCTTGGTGTCCTTCTCAATGGATGGCAGCTTGACCCCTTTGCATGACTCCTTGCTGTGCATTGATTGCCATGCCAGCACCTTCTCTGGCAGCTTGACCCTTTGCATGACCTGGCAGCTTGGCCCCTTTGCATGACCCCTTGATGTGCATTGATTGACCCCCCTTGCCGGGCCCCCCCCTTGCTGCGCATGCATGAAAGACTGTTTTGATAAGTCGGAAAGGGTTTGCTTCATCCTTGCGCTTTCACCTCTTTTCAAAGCCTTGCGCTTTCACCTCCTTTCATGCCTTGCGCAAATTGCCTTTCGCATCCTGCAATTGCTTTGCTGCGCATCTGCATTAGCACCGGGTGGCCCTGCATGGTCCCGAGTTGCACCTAATTCTCGCACCCTTTGCGCAATGCATTTCACTGCTATGGAATTCACTTCAGCTCTGTTCTCATGATCTGCTGCTTTGCCTTTCGCTTTCTGCATCGCCTTGCTGCGCATCTGTTTCCCATTAGCACCGGTGTTGTGAATAACCCCCGAGTTGCTTCTAATTCTCGCACCCTTTGCGCAATGCATTTCACTGTCACTGTCCTGCCTAGCACCTTCTCTGGTGGATGCTGGGCAGATAGCCAGGAGCACTGGATAGGTCTGCCTACCTGCATGGCGGTTACCCGCCTGCACCTGCCAGACCAGACCAGGACACGCGCCGGGCCAGCACCTGCGCCGGTGTACTGGCGAACAGCTCTGCACCCGCCTGCACCTTCCTGAGGCCTGCCTACCTGCATGATGGTTACCCCGCCTGCACCTGCGTCAGAGTAATGGCGGACAGTACTGCATACCCATATGGCATGCATTCTTAGCTACCGTGTTCCAAGATTTCCATAGCGTCTGGTTTGGTTATGAATTGCATTGTAGTGGTAGACTGCAATTGTAGCCCAGACTTAGCTGCCTTGTGCCTGTGTGACCAAGTTACTGCTTGCCAACAGTTGCCTTTGTTTATTGGTTAATCTTTGCCGGGAGGTGGTTGGGTGTGTTTATGTTGTGATTGGTACTTTTACATGACACTGACATATGGATCATGTACACCTGCAGTTCTTCTATTTTACTGTGTTCTTGCCCACCTCGGCCACCTACCTATTTACTAGGTTTGTTTAGTGGCCCAGTACTGCAATAGGTAAAGCAAAGATGTGAAGTTGAGGCCTGCTTGACTTGCATAGCATGACTGATGAAATGTCATAGCCCAGAAGAATTTAGCCCTTTTGCCTGTTCCGTCTAGGTATTCGGTGGATCAAGTTTTCTTTGACTGGTTTTCGGATTGATTTTTTTTATGATCGGGAGGACTGTGTGTATTCCGAGTTGGGTTTTCTCAATCATTCGCTCGTTGGGTTTGACAATGCTCCCGATTATGATCGGGAGGACTGTGGGTATTCTGAGTTTGGTTTTTCTCAATCATTCGCTCGTTGGGTTTGACAATGCTCCCGATTATGATCAAGAGGACTGTGGGATTCTGAGTTTGGTTTTTTCTCATCATTCGTTCGTTGGGTTTTGACAATGCTCCCGATTATGATAGGGAGGACTATGGTATGCCAAGTAAACAAATAAACAAAAACAAAAAAATGCCTGAGTACATGTTTTCTGAATCATTCGCTCGTTAGGTTTGTCAGTGCTCCCGATTATGATCGGGGAGACAGTGTGTATTCCGAATTTGTTTTCTCAATCATTCGCTCGTTGGGTTTGTCAATGCTCCCGATTATGATCGGGAGGACTTGTGGGTATTCTGAGTTTGGTTTTCTCAATCATTCGTTCGTTGGTTTGTCCATGCTCCCGATTATGATCGGAGGACTGTGGTATTCTGAGCTTGGTTTTTTCTCAATCATTCGCTCGTTGGGTTTGACAATGCTCCCGATTATGATCGGGAGACTGTGGGTATGCCGAGCACAAAAACAAAAACAAAAAAAAAACAAAAAAATATGCCCAGTACATGTTTTCTGAATCATTCGCTCGTTGGGTTTGACAATGCTCCCGATTATGATCGGGAGGACTGTGGGTATTCTGAGTTTGGTTTTTTCTCAATCGTTCGCTCGTTGGGTTTGACAATGCTCCCGATTATGATCGGGAGGACTATGGGTATGCCGAGTAAAAAAAAAAAAAAAAAAAAAAAATGCCGGAGGACATGTTTTCTGAATCATTCGCTCGTTGGTTTTGTCAGTGCTCCCGATTATGATCGGGAGGACTGTGTGTATTCCGAATTTGGTTTCTCAATCATTCGCTCGTTGGGTTGTCAATGCTCCCGATTATGATCCGGAGGACTCTGTGTATTCCGAATTTGGTTTTCACAATCATTTCGCTCGTTTGGTTTTGGACATGCTCCCGATTTATGATCGGGAGGACTGTGGTATTCTGAGCTTAGGTTTTTCTCAATCATTCGCTCGTTGGTTTGACAATGCTCCCGATTATGATCGGGAGGACTGTGGGTATTCTGAGTTTGTTTATTCTCAATCGTTCGCAAGTCGTTGGGTTAGACAATGCTCCCGATTAATGATCGGGAGGACTATGGTATGCCGAGTAAAAAAAAAAAAAAAAAAAAAAATGCCGAGGACATGTTTTCTGAATCATTCGCTCGTTGGTTTTGTCAGTGCTCCCGATTATGATCGGGAGGACTGTGTGTATTCCGAATTTTGGTTTTCTCAATCATTCGCTCGTTGGGGTTGTCAATGCTCCCGATTATGATCGGGAGACTCTGTGTATTCCGAATTTGGTTTTCACAATCATTCGCGTCGTTGGGTTTGACAATGCTTCCCAGATTATGATCGGGAGGACTGTGGGTATTCTGAGCTTGGGTTTTTCTCAATCATTCGCTCGTTGGGTTTGACAATGCCCGATTATGATCGGGAGGACTATGGGTATGCCGAGTACAAAAAAAAAAAAAAAAAAAAAAAAAAAAAATGCCGAGTACATGTTTTCTGAATCATTCGCTCGTTGGGTTTGTCCAGTGCTCCCGATTATGATCGGGAGGACTGTGGTATTCTGAGTTTGGTTGTTCTCAATCATTCGCTCGTTGGGTTTGACAATGCTCCCGATTATGATCGGGAGGACTATGGTTATGCCGAGTACAAAAAAAAAAAAAAAAAAAAAAATGCCAAATACATGTTTTCTGAATCATTCGCTCGTTGGGTTTGTCAGTGCTCCCGATTATGATCGGGAGGACTGGTGTGTATTCCGAATTAGGTTTTTCTCAATCATTCGCTCGTTGGTATGACAATGCTTCCGATTATGATCGGGAGACTATGGGTATGCCGAGTACATGTTTTCTGAATCATTCGCTCGTTGGGTTTGTCAGTGCTCCCGATTATGATCGGGAGGACTATTGGTATTCTGAGTTTGTTTTTTTCTCTATATCTGAATCTGATTTTGAATCTGAATCTGAATCTGAATCATTTGCTTTACCAACCTATTTGTCTTCCGCAGGGTCTACAATGACAGTACCGTGGAAGTAAAACTCCAATCGACGGGAAGGATTTGGATGCGGCGTCATGGACGAATGGACCAAGGAGCGCCAAGTGCCAATGAACATCGAAGTTGTTGTTGGTGGACCAGACTTCTTTGACGTCCTCCTGTCGCTAGGACCAAACTCCTCGAAAAATCGCTCCTGAGCTTTCCTTCGCATGTCTCAACCACGCCCTAGTTTCCTCAAGCTCTTTGTCGGCGATAAATTCGCCCTCGCCGACCCTGACAGGCTTGCTGCGCATTGTCAACCTCCAACCCAAGAGCCTGAATGTGAACTGGTATCCATGATAGGGCTCCTAACATGGGCCTCCGAATGCTAGTGACTTCAAGCAACTGGGCTGTCTTGACTTCCGCAAGGGTGAGTGTCGACCAGAATGCATCTGCTCCGCACATATGCCTGCATTCGCCGCGAAATCCTAAACCAGTGAGCGTGCGTAGCCGTAACATAGAAGTCTGGTCCCACCAACAACGACTTCGATGTTCATTGGCACTTGCGCTCCTTGGTCCATTCGTCCATGACGCCGCATCCCGAATCCTTCCCGTCCGAATTGGAGTTTTACTTCCACGGTATTGTGATTGTAGAACCCTGCGGAAGACAAATAGGTTGGTAAAAGCAAAATGATTCAGATTCACGATTCAAAAATCAGATTCAGATTTAGAGAAAAAACCAAACTCAGAATACCCATAGTCCCTCCCGATCATAATCGGGAGCATTTTCAAAATTCCCAACAAGCGAATGATTGAGAAAACAAATTCGGAATACACAGTCCTCCCGATCATAATCGGGAGCACTGACAAACCCAACGAGCGAATGATTCAGAAAACATGTACTGCGCATTTTTTTTTTTTTTTTTTTTGTACTCGGCATAACCGATAGTCCTCCCGATCATAATCGGGAGCATTGTCAAACCCAACGAACGAATGATTGAGAAAAACCAAACTCAGAATACCCACAGACCTCTCCGATCATAATCGGGAGCACTGACAAACCCAACGAGCGAATGATTCAGAAATCATGTAACTCGGCATTTTTTTTTTTTTTTTTTGGTACTCGGCATACCCATAGTCCTCCCGATCATAATTGGGAGCATTGTCAAACCCAACGAACGAATGATTGAGAAAAACCAAACTCAGAATACCCACAGTCCTCTTGATTCATAATCGGGAAGCAATTGTCAAACCCAACGAGCGGAATGATTCAGAAAACATGTACTCGGCAATATTTTTTTTTTTTTTTTTTTTTGTACTCGGCATACCCATAGTCCTCCGATCATAATCGGGAGCATTGTCAAACCCAACGAGCGAATGATTGAGAAAACCAAACTCAGAATACCGCACAGTCCTCCCGATCATAATCGGGAGCATTGACAAACCCAAACGAGCGAATGGTTGAGAAAAAACAAATTCGGAATACACAGAGTCCTCCGATCATAATCGGGAGCATTGTCAAACCCAACGAAATAATGATTGAGAAAACCAAATTTGGAATACACCACATTCTCCCGATCATAATCGGGAGCACTGACAAACCAACGAGCGAATGATTCAGAAATCATGTACTCGGCATTTTTTTTTTTTTTTTTTTGTAACTCGGCATACCCATAGTCCTCCCATCATAATCGGTGCATTGTCAAACCCAACGAACGAATGATTGAGAAAAACCAAACTCAGAATACCCACAGTCCTCTTGATCATAATCGGGAGCATTGTCAAACCCAACGAGCGAATGATTGAGAAAACCAAACTCGGAAATACACACAGTCCTCCCGATCATAATCGGAGCATTGACAAACCCACGACCCTATTCGCTTGAAGTCACCTACTACACTGCTAGCTGCCAGGGCAGATTCCTGGTCACCAGCTGCTAGAGTGGGTTGTCGGACCTAAGCCCGGCACCGTTACTGATACAGCTATCAAGGCTGTATCATTACACATTCCCCCAATCCCTGTATTCTGGTACCCAGAATTCCTGGGATTCCACAACACAAGTCATAAGGAGTAAGCCAGACAAATATTCCCGTGGAGAAGAAAAGTAGGGGGAAAGCAATCCTAAAACCAGTCAAGGCGTAGGTATGACATCCGTGAAAAACTGTCTGAACAGTATCCAAAGCTCTTCTTGCACGCATCCGCTGATGCAATGGACAACAAAGAAGACTAATCTTCCTCAGTCACGCCACTTCTCACATACAAAGAAGACCGCAGGAGGTGAACTTCTAAAGACACGCATCATGTGTGAGTACAAATACAGCGCATGTAGGACATGTCCTCCCGATCATTAATCGGGAGCATACACAGTATTTAAAACTTGAAACGATTACTTAAACAAAATAATGCTAAATATTCTGACTTCATGTTTCCTTCTATGTTAACTCAGGATTATTCTCCCAGGGAAGAGGCTTCATTGGTTATTGGCTTTGCCATTCTACTCGCAGTCCATCAATCTGACTATATCATGCTTCCAACATTTTCTTCAACCGGGTCCTTGAAGAAGAGGGGCAGCTGTCCACCGTATTGCTTCTTGCAAATGGACAACGCGGCAAAGGACAAACAAGAACGCTTTCATGTTCGCATACTTGTCCTTTTGTTGGTTGAAGATGAAACTGGTTTGAGGAAAGTGTACGTCCATTTCCTCCCTCCCGGACACACACATAGCAATCTTGACCAAAAAGTACTCTGTGATCTCGCAAGTGTTAAAGAACATGGAAGTGTACACCCTGGACCATCTGATGGGCATTGTTGGTAAAACTTATTCAAGAGAATGGGCCCTTACCACAAGGCAAGACGTCGTGACCTCTATAGGGGACTTCTCCGCTGTCCTCCTAGACAACGTTTACAAGTTGTTCGTCATGCCACTAGCACCGTCAAAGGAGTTAATCGCCGTTTACACGCATTCAAGATAACGAAAGGTCCCAACGGGAAGAGTCGGTAAGAATACTTGATATACTGATATTTACAAATTAAATGCTACGCCGTGCGTGTATGTACTGTCTGCACAATGCTCCCGGATTATGCTCGGGAGCAAGAATATGGGGTGTGCCATGTCCTCATTGATTTACATGTACAGTCTTCAATAGAAAATTAAATGATACAAAGGAAGTTGTACCTAGGACTAGGATGTATTTATCCAAAGGGATGCTCCCGAGTATAGTCGGGAGGAATATGGGTGTCCTAAATAATTCACTAATATACAATACATGTTTGCACACCAAACAATTGCAGGGGTCTATTACAAGGAGTATGACGACGATCAGGATCTTGAGAGGACAGTGGGACAATGACGCTGAACCTATTTACGTCCTCCAAGGCTTCCCACTGGTGGACACCAGAACAGTATTTAAGGAAGCCCCCGAGATCAAGATTGAAGAGCTCGGAGAATATCGAGGCAAACTGGGCGGCTGTCCTGGAAGACTATTCATAACGAGAAGCCCGGAGGTGACGTCCTTGCAGGCCACATGGCCGATGGTCCTGTACAAACCGCCCGGTGACGACCGTGCAGACCCGTAGCTGATGTCCGTGTACGACACGCAGCGGAGGACCTTCTAGAACCAGAAGCCGATGACCAGCAGCAGATGGATGAACCAACAGCCGATGGCCCATCCCATGCCCAGACCTTCGAACATATTGCCGAGAAGCTTCGTGAAACTTGGGAAGCCAGCAATAAGTGGTGGACTGATTTCTTCAAACGTTTGAGAAGAGTTATTGGAGCACTCAACCAGATGATGCTAGTGACTGGGGAGTACCCGAAAGACCAACATTTTGTCGACTTCCCATCGGAGTTGTCAAGCAACCAGTCGTGTTGACACAGTCTGAGAAATCAATGGCCAAGCGCTTGATAGCAGCATTGGATGACTTGTCCATGGATGTGTCAGACCTTTTTACCTGCAAGTAACGAGATTGCCAAGACTGTGAAGGTCGCACACACTTGTGAGACTAATATGGAAAGGCCAGAAGTAGGAGGATGTGGGTTGTACTTATATTTCTTCACAAGGGACGAAGCCGGATAGAAAGAATAGCCTCCGAGCCCACTACTGATTTGGTTGTTGTCATGTCGCTTGTGTCAAGGTACAAATGGATGACTCTAGGCGGATTGAGAGGATAGGACGTGTGGAGGTCAAATCACTATACCAGTGAATGGAGAAGGGAATGTGTGTATTTACAAAAGCCCTTGTACTCTGGGCTCAGAAGTTGGGTGTTACACTGAAACACAATAACCCAACTTGGCCAGAAGATTGGATGGACCACAAGCTTGTGCCTATTACCGGGGGTTAGGAAAAAGCAACAGACGCATATTCCCAGACGCATTTCAATTTACGCTGCGAGCCCCCAAGGTATGAGAACCAGAGAATAGTACACCACAAGCACTGCCTCTGCTTGTCAATCCACTGTGAGAAGACACCAGGGCAGGGCTGTGCAATCGATGGAGACAATGCCATACATATTGAGGAGGAGGAATGAGGCAGAGGAAGATGATGTAACATAAGGAGGAAAGAAGAGGAAGAGGAGACGAGGAGCGGGAGAGAGGAGGGGAGTAAGATGTTACACCATAGCCATTACTAAAATTAGGAAAATAATATAAATATACTTACATTTATTGTAAAATGAAAAAGCTGAATTTCTGGCCTTGCCGACTAAACCCGGTCCGCTTTCCCTTTATTTCTCAATTATAATTGTAAACACACGAATGATTTTAACACCTCTTTCTAAACCAAAATATTGCATGTCTCAACTATTAACATGTGCGCAATCTGTACTATTCTCCTCTTTTCAACTCATTTAAGCATATGTCAAAATTGACTACAAATCTTACGATTTTATCGTAAGATTGCATTTGGAAAGTCAAAAGACCCCAAAATGATTGTAAATTGGAAATCCCGTTCGAAGCAAGTTAACGCCCATTAGTTGCGAACGTTTCAGCGATGGGTGACGAACAAGTGTGAAACCGTTAGAATGACGAAGCATCGAAAAATGATGAACGCCTGCAGGAGACGTATTGGAGTGAATGGAATCTGAGGCACGAAACACGAAAAACCCCAATCAAACCCAAAAAGAAGCATCCGACCAAGGAACGAAATAAGGAGAAGCGAAGGAGAAGGAAGAAGACCGATTAACGAAGGAGAAAAATAAGTACATATTGCATATCGATATCTGTTCACACTCTGTCAGACTCGTGTTTAGACTCGGTTCAACTCTTGTTCAGAATCTGTTTGTACACTATCAACACTAACTTTATCTTTCTACGTTATGCCAAGCGGGATGTGCACAATGGGAAACCCTTTTGCGCGTGTTCAGACGTCGTGCAACGCTGAGAATATCTAAATACTCCAAACTGAAGTGGAAGATGACATCAACAACCTGTCATAGAATTAAAATGGGAAATGACAAACTGGTGCCAACACTCATTATACTGTTGATACTACGTCCGACCTGTATGAAAAAACAAGCCGTACCCGGAATCGACCTGACTCGGACTCGACTCGACTCGAAATTGACCCAAATGACCAAACATATCTAAACAATTATCAAAAAATAAACTCTTAGAAGAAGACGCCCCACAAGCCGAAAATCAGGAACTGCGCAATCCTATCCTAATTACTGACTTCCAATACGAACCTAACTTGCTAACATGCCGAATACTGATCCAAATAAAAAGAAAATAAAGGCAAAACATTCCCTCATCATTATTACTCTAGGCTTTAAGTTGGCTGCGCACGCTTGTATTCGGCGTCTTACCTGGATCTCGTTCGTTCCATATGTGCCTCCGCATCTGAGTTAGGTGCCTAGCAGTCTCTGTCTTGATGGAAGTGACTCTGTCACTTCCAGGTTTTGCGGTGTTGCTGTCCCCGCCTCTTCGTAATTATTCCTTTAACCGAACGGGTCTAACCGGCCACCTTTGTGTGATCTAGCGTGTGGATGATGGAATCGATAGCAAATGTTTAAGCATAACCGATACGTCATCGCAATTGATTTTGCAGCTCAATTGTTTGAGTTTCAAAACTACGAGGTAAGAAATAGGAAGGTGAATAATACTACGGTCAATAGTCAAAAGTTCTGGACGCCTATTCTGGCATTCCTTGAAACCCTATAATAGAGATTACATTACATTACTATTACATTACAATGCCTCTGATATTGAATCGGCGGAATTCTTGATGTCCAATTGAGCTATGCACAAAAGTAATGAGTCAAATGGTGTGGAGAAATATTCAACTGAAATATTCAATCGAAACGTTCAGGTCTACGTGACATACTATTTACGCGACCACCAAAACAAATGTAGCCGATATTATGTGCAAAGACTCTGACAATTCAGCAAAAAAAAACAGTTTGTCTTCACCTTACGTTATGACCATGACTGAATGGTGTGCTGCGGACATATCATACCTACGAAAAAACAAGGGCTACTCCCGCCAAGTGTGTCGTGGTACATGACGGGAATAATAGTTCCCCTCATTTCCTCCCCGCCGATAACAGACAGCCAATCCGGGGTTGCCAAGATTCTCCTAGATCTTCTGTCAGTTACCGGAGGATATGGCGTGGGCAGCAACCTCTATGATTCTTCCATATCATTCATTTTCTCAAAACTTTACATTGCACGAGATTATCACTTATCGCTCTCTTCTGCATTATGGTGATGGTGCAAAAATAAAAAGACAGCCGATCTAAGATGTACTTTCTTTCCATCGCG
>JAJSRW010001726.1:7500-51266 GCA_022414725.1 Microglena sp. YARC | reverse complement strand
AGAGAGAAGGACCTTATGTTGCTTCTCAGCCGTTAAGGCTACACGCGTCGCTCTAGCAATGTGGTCTCCAGCCTACTGAGCTGCTCGCCGCCGTAGAAATTAAGATACTCATCCGTCATGGAATAAAGCCAAACCAAGCAGAGCCGCGTCAGCGCATGGAGCTTCTTTAACCCATGGCTCAAAGGATAATACGACGAACTCGCTGTCTCAGCCTGCAACGCTGTGGAGCCCAAACGCGCTCGTCAGCAGCGGAAACTATCTAACTACAGATACACTGCCAAACACCAAACCGGACAGAACCTGTGTTGCGGAGAATGTGAAGACCGAGAACACGGGGTACAGCTTCAGAAGTGTGAAAAATCCACCACCACGGGGCCCAAGCGCCCCACACCGCAACACGGATTCACGATCAAGGTAAATACCTAGAAGGAGCAACCAAACGGACCAAAGGGGGACGGCAGGAAAACTCTAGAATCTCAACGCAAAACGCTATCCCCAATCACAATGCCACCTTCCACACGCTAACAAGGGACAAGACAAATCTAATGCTAGTCATCCATGGTGTCGGGGAGGATGAGGGGAAGAAAGCTCATACTCGGTGGAGGCTTATCTCCGGCAGGAATGGCCATACCGCTATAGTTTTGCCCTCAAGATGCTGAGAGTTACTGACGGGATATAAAAGGGCGGGTTTGTAGAATAAATATACCCTGTGAGTGCGAGTAGCCTTGATCCAGTACGTGACGGAATGGTGTACGCAACGGATTTTTCAGATAGGTATTGGGAATTTCAATTCCCACAGTATCCTCATTGTGTTGCCTTTTTCTCTGTAAACGTCATGCACGCACACATGAGAAATATACTTAGTCTATTGCCGCTTATCTAGCTTGGGCATCAAAGCATTTGATTTGTTCCTATGCTTCCGGTAGCGGCTTCGGGCCTATTCTCTAATTTTCATGCTTGCGTGCTTTCTAGGAACCACTAAACCACCCAACCCTAAAATAGGAAAGGCTTTACAGGGGAAGATCAACAGTATCACTGCGGCAACGAACACATAATAAAAAGGTGTCCATAAACTCCCTTGGTTACATGGCTCGCTCTTCTCTACCTAACCTGAAACGCCTAAACCTAAACCCCAACTCCTTTAATCTACAATGTGGCAACTCGAATTTGGTTATACATGAGGTACATTACAAACATGAAGGACCATCAAAAGGCAGTTATGAGGTCCATTTTAGGAGGCGTTTGCAAGTTTACCTATTAGAGGTTCAACCTGCAAAGTTTTAGCCTAACTATTTCCAGCACCTACACGACCTAAAACCACGCTTAACGGCTTTTTTACCTTAAACTCACCCTCACAACGCCTTAGCACACTACAGCTTAACCCTAGTTTACCCCACTCGCCCTTTATAGTAAAACCAACGTCGCTCTTGTTGCGTTTAATTGGTAGACAGGGACACCAACATCACAACCACACCACGCTCCACCACCACCACACCACGCCTCACCACACTCACAGTACCCACACCCACAACCCACACCGAAACACCACACGCACACCACCACACCACAGCTCCACACCACACCACACCACACCACACCAACCACACCACACCACACCCCACCGCACAGCCCACCACACCACACCACACCACACCACAGTAGACCTCACCACAGTTCCACACCACACCACACACACATGACACCACATTGCGGGCCCACACCACACCACGCCTCACCTCACCACACCGAGAGGGAACATTCCATTGGGGTGGTAGTCAACCACAAATCACTGACAACACAGCACAACTCACAACACTGCACGAACACAACACAACGCACAAAACACACCAAATCACACCTAAACACAGGTTTTAGGGGTAGGACACCAAAACACACCTCAACCTACCACACACACCACACATAATGGTGTATATGGTATGGGGTAGCATAGCATGGTATGGATTTGTACCTACATGCATGGTTTATTGATTATGTATGACAGTGGGCAGGGTAGTAGGCATGTTATGGTTTATACCTACATGCGTGGTAACTTGGTAGTATGTTGTAGTATAACATGTTGGTGGCATAGCATGGTATATTGGTATGGTCTCTCTCATGGTGCAGCATAGCAATGGCATAGCATGGGTTATACCAACATGCATGATACAAAGGTATATTGGTGTGGTTATGGCATGGGTGTAGCATGGCATGGTATGGTTTAAACCTACATGCATGTTAGCATGGGTAGTAGGTGTGTGCTATGGCATGGTGTAGTATAGCATGGGATAGTATGGTGTATTCCAGCATGCATGATAACAATGTCCTATGGTGTGGTATTGCATGGTTGTAAGCATAGCATGGTATGGTTGTACCTACCTGCATAGGTATATTCAGGCGGTATGGCATGGCATGGTGCACCATAGCATGGCATGGCATGTTTTATATATATTATATATGTAGTATGTATGCTTTAGGCCTCTGATGACCCCCTGGGTTCCACCTGTCTCTTTGTAGCATTAGTTTGTCTCTCTCCATCGGTGTTCTGCTGAGATCCCAGCAAACTCTGCACCCAAACATTTGGCTCGTAGTTGGAGTGCACATGACTACAGATATGCAGCATTTCAGCGGTCTAATCCTTCTCAAAAGCTTTTTCAAAATGTTGTGTAGCTTATTCTGCTATGAGGACCTACTTACTCCACTACTTCTGAAACTCCCAGCCTCCCTCCTCTCACTTTCTCGCATTCTGCAATAGCAACTATTTTCTCGACTATTTGCCCCATGTCCTGCCCGTGACTTCTAATGTGTTTAGGGTTTGGTTGCTTAGTGGTTTGAATGCCAGCCGTTGACCATAATTCAGATGCCACGTGCCCAGGCTGTCTAGACTATGTGTTCAATCCTACGCACGCCAGGGACACGCCCAGCCGATCTACAACCTCATTGGCAAAACACGTGTCCGACCGCAAATCACACTGCGAAATCGTAATACGATGTTGTATTAGGCAACAAGCGGCTTGGGGTCCTGGGGGTCCCGAATGAATTGCCATAAATGTGGGAATGAAGCCACATCAAGCTTGTATGCAGCTGACCGAACAAATTCAACTATACCCTCTAGTTGGTTACATTTCCTGTGCATCAACTGCTTGCAAATAAAGTCCATCTACAAGACAGTCCAGGCACGTTTAATACTCCTTCAAATTTAACAACCCTACAAAATGTCAATTGTTGTAGTAAATGAAGCTACATCCATCGATTCAATTCAACTAAATCCAAATATATTGAATTCAAATGAATACAATTGAAATGAATTAAATGCATTCAATTCAAGTCAAAACAACACAATTTTGATTATATCAAATTAATTAAATCAATTTTAATTAATTAATCAATTAATTAATTAATTAATTAATTAATTAATTAATTAATTAAATTAAACTAATTCATACAATTAAATGTAATTGATAATTAATTAAATGTAATTTAATTAATTAGTTAATTAATCGATTAATTAATAACTTATAATTAATCAAACAATTTAACATAATTTGATTAATCCATTTTAATCTTATTATTCATCAATTAATACAATTTATTTATTTAATTAAACAATTATACAATAATACAATTATACAATTAAATTTTTAATTAAATACAGATTATTTAAAACATTTTCATTCGGTACGCGCCTCCAGGCGCCCTTTATTTGATTGAGGGATTAGCCTGTCAAAACTGTGTGTGTGTGTGTCCGTCCGTCCGTTCGTCACAAACTACTTTTTCAGGTTTCACTTCAAATCACAAAAAAACGAAACATTACACAACATATAACAATTATAAGACTTAGTGATAACGGACATATTCTCACGAGACCACATATGAGCATCGCAATTCAAGAAAAGGAGCTAAGGTTTGTGCTTTTTGGGCCAAAAGCGACAATTGATGGGTAACATTTGTTATCATTTCAAATTCGTACCATCCAATCATGTGCGCAAACATAGGTTTGGGAAAGGAATTGTCGTCAAAAAATCGAGGCGAAACATGCAAGCATCACAATGGACGAAACATTCCCCTAGGGCACTTGAGCTATTATTAGCACGGACTTGACCCACTACGCACCCCCAGGGCCGTGCGTGGGGTGGGACGGGTGCGTGGGGTGGGCCTACGGATATGTACTGAGTACTTCTAAATCACGTAATGTTCATGTTTCCAGCCTCGCGAGCTTGCACAATGAACAATTACATGGGCAACGATAACATATCCAGCTCACACACTTGCGGAGCTTGGAATTAAGCACCAGCGACTTTCGAGTTGCAAACTATGGAGGTACCATCATTCGCATGGGCCAAGCCGCCCCCATTTGTATTGCCGAGGCGAAATGGACCACGCCACCGCGCCATTCGTTAACCCTCCCTGGCAGGCGGCCTAGGATCGCCAGGGACCCGCTCTTTGCTCGTTTCCCCTCCTCGCCCATTCTCGCAGGCTTATTCAGTTGAAGTTTCTCAATTATTAGCTTTCGACACGCGCCTAGGACTTGTCTTTGAACCAATTCTTCGCGATTCTTGATGCCCCCCTCAGTTCAACTCTGATAGTCGCCCATCGCCTCATTAAGCGCGCGCGGTTCCCTGCTTCGCATGCAGCTAAGACAACATGGGAAGGATCATGCTACCACCCCTTGCTCTACCTGCATGGTAAATTTGGTATGGTACTGCATGGTGCAGAATAGCATGACATTGAATGGTTTATACCTACATGCATGGTACAATGGTAGATTAGTATGGTATGGCCTGGTGCAGCATAGCACTGCATGTTATGGTTTATACCAACATGCATGGTACAATGGTATACTAGTGGGGCATGGCATGGTGTAGCATAGCATTGTATGGTGTGTAACTACATGCATGGTATATTGGTATAGTATTGAGTGATGGTTGTGAAATATAATTGTAGGAGTGATGATGATGGTCATGGTGAGATTGTTAGTACTGATGGTGTTAATGAGAAGATGATTGCGATCGTGTTATGTGGTGTTGTAGTGCGTGATATGTATTCGTGCTTCAGTAGTGTTTGGGTTGTGCTGCAGTTGGATAGCCAGTTATGTGTGTGTTCAAGGTGTGTCTGAGTGTGTTTGTGTGTGTGCATGGGGTAGTGAATGGATAGCCAGTGTGTGTGAGTGCATGGTGTAGTGCATGGATAGCCAATGTGTGTGGGTGAGTGCCTGAGTGTGTTGTTTGTGTCAATAAGATTGTCTTTTAGTGCATGGGGATGGCGAGGTGTGTGTGTCTGTAAGTAGGGCGGTTTGGCAGTGCATGCGTAGCCCCTTGTGTGTGCGTGTGTGAGTGTCTGGGTATGTGTGAATGTGTGCATGGGGTTGTCTTGTAGTGCATGGATGGCCTGGTGTGTGTGTGCGTGAGTGTTTGATTGGGTTGTGTTTGTCCATGGATTGTCTTGTAGTGCATGGATGACCAGGTGTGTGTAACTGTGTACGGAAACAGATCTGTGTGGCAGTGCATGTGTAGCCAGATGTGTGTGCATGTGCATGGGGTTGTCTTATAGTGCATGGATGGTCAGGTGTGTGTATTTGGTATGAACAGTGCTGTTTGGCAGTGCATGTGCAAGCAGTTGTTCGTTTGTGTGTTTGCATGCGTGAGTGTCTGGGTGTGTTTGTGTGTGCATGGATTTGTCTTGTATTGCATGGATAGCCAGATGTGTGCGTATGTGCGTGCACAATGCTGTGTGGCAGTGCATGGATAGCCAGATGTGTAATTTGTGCATGCACAGTGCTGTGTTGCAGTGCATGGATAGCCAGATGTGCGTGCATGTGCGTGCACAGTGCTGTGTGGAAGTGCATGGATAGCAAGATGTGTGTGTATGTGCGTACACAGTGCTGTGTGGAAGTGCATGGATATTAATTTGTATTGCATATCCGTGTATTTGAGTGTGTTTGTGTTTGCATGGGGTTGTCTTGTAGTGCATGGACAGCCAGATGTGTGTGTATGTACTAGCACATAACTGTGTGGCAGTGTATGTGTAGCCAGTTGTTTTGTGTGTGCATGCTTGATTGGCTGAATGTGTTTGTGTTTGCATGTGGTTGTCTTGTGGTGCATGCATAGCCAGAGGTGTGTGTATGTGCGTGCACAGTGCTGTGTTGCAGTGCATGGATAGCCAGTTGTGTGTGTATGTGCGTGCATAGTGCTGTGTGGCAGTGCGTGGATGGCAATTTATTTTGTGCGTGCATGCGTGCGTATTTGAGTGTGTTTGTGTTTGCATGGGGTTGTCGTGTAGTGCATGGATAGCCAGATGTGTGCGTATGTACTAGCACATGGCTGTGCGACAGTGTATGTGAAGCCAGTTGTTTTGTGCGTGCATGCTTGATTGGCTGAATGTGTTTGTGTTTGCAAGTGGTTGTCTTGTAGTGCATGGTTTGCCAGATGTGTGTGTATGTACGTGCATAGTGCTGTGTGGCAATGCATGGATAGCCAGATGTGTGTTAGTACTTATGCGGTGCTGTGTGGCAGTGCATGTATAGCCACACGTGTATGCATGTGCGTGCACAGTGCTGTGTTGCAGTGCATCGATAGCCAAATGTGTGTGTATGTGCGTGCGCATTTCTTTTTGGTAGTGCATGGATAGCCAGCTATGTGTGTGTATGTGCGTGCACAGTGTTGTGTGGCAGTGCATGGATAGCCACATGTGTGTGCGTGTAAGTGCGTGCACAGTGCTGTGCGGCAGTGCATGGATAGCAAATTGTTTTGTGCGTGCATGTGTTAGTATTTGAGTGTGTTCATGTTTGCATGGGGTTGTCTTGTGGTGCATGGATAGCCAGATGTGTGTGTACGTTCTAGCACATGGCCGTGCGGCAATGTATGTGTAGCCAGTTGTTTTGTGTGTGCATGCTTGAGTGGCTGAATGTGTTTGTGTTTGCATGTGGTTTTCTTCTGGTGCATGGATAGCCAGATGTGTGTGTGTGTGCGTGCACAGTGCTGTGTTGCAGTGCATGTATAGCTAGATGTGTGTGTATGTGCATGCACATTGCTGTGTTGCAGTGCATGGATAGCCAGATGTGTGTGTATGTGCATGCACAGTGCTGTGTTGCAGTGCATGGATGGCAATTTGTTTGGTGCGTGCATGTGTGCGTGTGTATTTGAGTGTGTTTGTGTTTGCATGGGGTTGTGTTGTAGTGCATGGATAGCCAGATGCGTGCGTGCGCAATGCTGTGTGGCAGTGCATGGAAAGCCACATGTGTGTATGTGCATGCACAGTGCTGTGTGGTAGTGCATGGGTAGCCAGCTATGTGTGTGTATGCGCGTGCACAGTGTTGTGTGGCAGTGCATGGATAGCCAGATGTATGTGTATGTGCGTGCATAGTGGCTGTGTGGCAGTGCATGGATAGCAAATTTTTGTGTGCGTGCATGTGTTTGTATTTGAGTGTGTTCATGTTTGCATGGGGTTGTCTTGTAGTGCATGGATAGCCAGATGTGTGTGTATGTACTAGCACATGGCTGTGCGACAATGTATGTGTAGCCAGTTTGTTTTGTGTGTGCATGCTTGAGTGGCTGAATGTGTTTGTGTTTGCATGTGGTTATCTTGTAGTGCATGGATAGCCAGATGTGTGTGTATGTGTGTGCACAGTGCTGTGATGTAGTGCATGGATGGGCAGATTTGTGTGTATGTGCGTGCACAGTGCTGTGTGGTAATGCACGGATAGCCAGATGTGTGTGTATGTGCGTGCGCAGTGCTGTGTTGCAGTGCATGGATAGCCACATGTGTGTGTATGTGCATGCACAGTGCTGTGTGGCAGTGCATGGATAGCCAGCTATGTGTGTATGTGCGTGCAAAGTGCTGTGTGGCAGTGCATGGATAGCCATATGTGTGTGAATGCGTGTGCGCAGTGCTGTGTGGCTGTGCATGGATAGCCACATGTGTGTGTATGTGCGGTGTGGGATATAGTATGTATGCTTAGGCCTCTGATGCCCCTCTTGGGTTCCACCTGTCTCTTTGTACATTAGTTCGTCTCTCTCCATCTGTGCTGCTGATCCCAGCAAACTCTGCACCCAAACATTTGGCTCGTAGTTGGAGTGCGCTTGACTAAAGATATCAGCTTTGCAGCGGTCATGATCCTTCTCAATAGTTGTCAAATGTTTTGTAGCATATTCTGCTATGAGGACCTACTTACTCCACTACTTCTGAAACTCCCAGCCTCCCTCCTCTCACTTTCTCGCATTCTGCTTATCAACTATTTCTCGACTATTTGCCCCATGTCCTGCCCGTGACTTCTAATGTGTTCAGGGTTTAGTTGCTTGGTGGTTTCAATGCCAGCGGTTGACCATAATTCAGATGCCACGTGTCCAGGCTGTCTAGACTATGTGTTCAATCCTACGCACGCCAGGGACACGCCCAGCCGACTCTACAACCTCATTGGCAAAACACGTGTCCGACCGCAAATCACACTGCGAAATCGTAATACGATATTGTATTAGGCAACAAGCGGCTTGGGTCCTGGGGGTCCCCAACGAATTGCCATAAATGTGGGGAATGAAGCCACATCAAGCTTGTATGCAGCTGACCAAAAAATTCAACTATACCTCTAATTGGTTACATTTCCTGTGCATCAACTGCTTGCAAATAAAGTCCATCTACAAGACAGTCCAGGCACGTTTAATACTGCTTCAAATTTAACCACCCTACAAAATGTCAATTGTCGTAGTAAATGAAGCTACATCCATCGATTCAATTCAACTAAATCCAAATATATTGAATTCAAATGAATACAATTCAAATCAATTAAATGCATTCAATTCAATTCAATACAACACAATTTTGATTCTATCAAATTAATTAATTAATTAACTAATTCATACAATTGAATTTAATTGATAATGAATTAAATATAATTTAATTAATTAAATCTAATTTAATTAATTAATTAATTTTATTTATTTATAACTTAAAATTAATCAAACGATTTAACAGAATTTGATTAATTCATTTAAAACTTATTATTCATTAATTAATACAATTTATTTATTTATTTAATTAAACAATTATAAAATTATACAATAATAAAATTACACAATTAAATTTTTAATTAAATACAGATTATTTAAATCATTTTCATTCGGGACGCGCCTCCAGGCGCCCTTTATACACGAATGAAAACAATTACAAATTTTACCTGAATGAAAAAAATTACAAATTTTTTGATTGAGTACCCGAATGAAAAAATTTATTTTTGATTGAGGGATTAGCCTGTCAAAAATGTCCGTGTGTGTGTGTGTCCGTCACAACCTACTTTTCAGGTTTCACTTCAAATCACAAAAAAACGAAACATTATATAAGATTTCCCAAATATAAGACATTTTCATTCGGGACGCGCCTCCAGGCGCCCTTTATTTTGAGGGATTAGCCTGTCAAAACTGTGTGTGTGTGTGTGTGTCCGTCCGTCCGTCACTAACTACTTTTTCAGGATTCACTTGTAATCACAAAAAAACGAAACATTATACAACATATAACAATTATAAGACTTATTGATAACGGACATATTCTCACGAGAACACATATGAGCATCGCAATTCAAGAAAAGGAGCTAAGGTTTGTGCTTTTGGGGCCAAAAGCGACAATTATTGGGTAACATTTGTCATCATTTCAAATTCGTACCATCCAATCATGTGCGCATACATAGGTTTGGGAATGGAATTGTCGTCAAAAAATCGAGGCGAAACATGCAAGCATCACAATGGACGAATCATTCCTTTAGGGCACTGAAGCTATTATTAGCACGGACTTCACCCACAACTCAGCCGCAGGGCCGTGCGTGGGCTGGGCCGGGTGGGATGAAGCCACGCCAACTATGGTTCTTCTAGTTCTAATTCACATAATGTTCATGTTTCGTCCAGAGCTTGCAGGTGAGCACGTTCGCGCTTCGTGCTGCACCTTAACGACCTAGAAATGTTCGACGATCTGCAGTTCTGGGACAGCGCGGCAACATGGCGGCCTCACCAATCGGGGTGCGAATTGTTTGCTGCCGATTGGAGTGCGCAACCCTTGTGCTAGTATTTCCTGCTGGCAACGCTTCCGATTAAGCTACTTATTCCAACTCTATTGTTTAAACATATAGTTTGCCGTCCTCTTTGCTCCTACCACTCTTTCATTGAAATCGCTAGCTGAAGCTCGTCAGCGTAGGCAGCCTCTTTGCTCACTGCTCCCCCTCCCCCCTATTACGCGCAAACACCTTACGAGGCACCAGGATTTGGCCAAGCTAACACGGGCTACCATTGTTGGTCTGATGCAAGTAGGGTATACAGTCTAGGGGTGGCCTATCAGCCTAGTGGTGGTGGTGTGTGTGTGTGTGTGTGCGTGATTGGGGTTGGGGGTTGGGGCACTTGGTATTGGTGTTATGTGGTGTAGCAGTTCGCGCTTCAGTAGTTGTGTGTGGGTTGTGCTGCAGTTGGATAGCCAGTTATGTGTGTGTTGAAGGTGTGTTTGTGTGTGTGCATGGTGTAGTGAATGGATAGCCAGTATGTGTGGGTGAGTGCCTGAGTGTGTTGTTTGTGTCGATGGGATTGTCTTGTAGTGCATGGGGATGGCCAGGTGTGTGTGTGTATGTAAGTAGGGCCGTGTGGCAGTGCATGCGTAGCCCCTTGTGTGTGCGTGTGTGAGTGTCCGGGTATGTGTGAATGTGTGCATAGGGTTGTCTTGTAGTGCATGGATGGCCTGGTGTGGGTGTGCGTGAGTGTCTGATTGGGTTGTGTTTGTCCATGGGATTGTCTTGTAGTGCATGGATGGCCAGGTGTGTGTATCTGTGTACGGAAACAGTGTTGTTTGGCAGTGCTTGTGCAACCTGTGGTTCGTTAGTTTGTTTGCATGCGTGAGTGTCTGGGTGTGTTTGTGTGTGCATGGATTTGTCTTGTATTGCATGGATAGCCAGATGTGTGCGTATGTGCGTGCACAGTGCTGTGTGGCGGTGCATGGATAGCCAGATGTGTAATTTGTGCATGCACAGTTCTGTGTTGCAGTGCATGGTTAGCGAGATGTGTGTGTATGTGCGAGCACAGTGCTGTGTGGCAGTACATGGATAGCCAGATGTGTGTGTATGTGGGTGCACAGTGCTGTGTGGAAGTGCATGGATATTAATTTGTATTGTGCTTGCATATTCGTGTATTTGAGTGTGTTTGTGTTTGCATGGGGTCATCTTGTAGTGCATGGACATCCAGATGTGTGTGTATGTACTTGCACTTATAATACCTGTGCGACAGTGTATGTGGAGCCAGTTGTTTTGTGTGTGCATGCTTGAGTGGCTGAATGTGTTTGTGTTTGCATGCGGTTGTCTTGTGGTGCATGCATAGCCAGAGGTGTGTGTATGTGCGTGCACAGTGCTGTGTTGCAGTGCGTGGATAGCCAGTTGTGTGTGTATGGGCGTGCACAGTGATGTGTGGCACTGTAAGGATGGCAATTTATTTTGTGCATGCGTGCGTGTGTATTTGAGTGTGTTTGTGTTTGCATGGGGTTGTCTTGTAGTGCACGGATAGCCAGATGTGTGCGTATGTACTAGCACATGGCTGTGCGACAAAGTATGTGTAGCCAGTTGTTCTGTGTGTGCATGCTTGATTGGCTGAATGTGTTTGTGTTTGCAAGTGGTTGTCTTGTAGTGCATGGTTTGCCAGATGTGTGTGTATGTACGTGCATAGTGCTGTGTGGCAATGCATGGATAGCCAGATGTGTGTTAGTACTTATGCGGTGCTGTGTGGCAGTGCATGTATAGCCACACGTGTATGCATGTGCGTGCACAGTGCTGTGTTGCAGTGCATCGATAGCCAAATGTGTGTGTATGTGCGTGCGCATTTCTTTTTAGTAGTGCATGGATAGCCAGCTATGTGTGTGTATGTGCGTGCACAGTGTTGTGTGGCAGTGCATGGATAGCCACATGTGTGTGCGTGTAAGTGCGTGCACAGTGCTGTGCGGCAGTGCATGGATAGCAAATTGTTTTGTGCGTGCATGTGTTAGTATTTGAGTGTGTTCATGTTTGCATGGGGTTGTCTTGTGGTGCATGGATAGCCAGATGTGTGTGTACGTTCTAGCACATGGCCGTGCGGCAATGTATGTGTAGCCAGTTGTTTTGTGTGTGCATGCTTGAGTGGCTGAATGTGTTTGTGTTTGCATGTGGTTTTCTTCTGGTGCATGGATAGCCAGATGTGTGTGTGTGTGCGTGCACAGTGCTGTGTTGCAGTGCATGTATAGCTAGATGTGTGTGTATGTGCATGCACATTGCTGTGTTGCAGTGCATGGATAGCCAGATGTGTGTGTATGTGCATGCACAGTGCTGTGTTGCAGTGCATGGATGGCAATTTGTTTGGTGCGTGCATGTGTGCGTGTGTATTTGAGTGTGTTTGTGTTTGCATGGGGTTGTGTTGTAGTGCATGGATAGCCAGATGCGTGCGTGCGCAATGCTGTGTGGCAGTGCATGGAAAGCCACATGTGTGTATGTGCATGCACAGTGCTGTGTGGTAGTGCATGGGTAGCCAGCTATGTGTGTGTATGCGCGTGCACAGTGTTGTGTGGCAGTGCATGGATAGCCAGATGTATGTGTATGTGCGTGCATAGTGCTGTGTGGCAGTGCATGGATAGCAAATTTTTGTGTGCGTGCATGTGTTTGTATTTGAGTGTGTTCATGTTTGCATGGGGTTGTCTTGTAGTGCATGGATAGCCAGATGTGTGTGTATGTACTAGCACATGGCTGTGCGACAATGTATGTGTAGCCAGTTGTTTTGTGTGTGCATGCTTGAGTGGCTGAATGTGTTTGTGTTTGCATGTGGTTATCTTGTAGTGCATGGATAGCCAGATGTGTGTGTATGTGTGTGCACAGTGCTGTGATGTAGTGCATGGATGGGCAGATTTGTGTGTATGTGCGTGCACAGTGCTGTGTGGTAATGCACGGATAGCCAGATGTGTGTGTATGTGCGTGCGCAGTGCAGTGCTGTGTTGCAGTGCATGGATAGCCACATGTGTGTGTATGTGCATGCACAGTGCTGTGTGGCAGTGCATGGATAGCCAGCTATGTGTGTATGTGCGTGCACAGTGCTGTGTGGCAGTGCATGGATAGCCATATGTGTGTGAATGCGTGTGCGCAGTGCTGTGTGGCTGTGCATGGATAGCCACATGTGTGTGTATGTGCGGTGTGGGATAGAGTATGTTTGCTTGAGGCCTCTGATGACCCCCCTGGGTTCCACCTGTCTCTTTGTACATTAGTTCGTCTCTCTCCATCTGTGCTGCTGATACTGGCAAACTCTGCACCCAAACATTTGGCTCGTAGTTGGAGTGCGCTTGACTAAAGATATCAGCTTTGCAGCGGTCATGATCCTTCTCAATAGTTGTCAAATGTTTTGTATCATATTCTGCTATGAGTACCTACTTACTTCACTACTTCTGAAACTCCCAGCCTCCCTCCTCTCACTTTCTCGCATTCTGCATAGCAACTATTTCTCGACTATTTGCCCCATTTCCTGCCCGTGACTTCTAATGTGTTCAGGGTTTAGTTGCTTGGTGGTTTGAATGCCAGCGGTTGACCATAATTCAGATGCCACGTGTCCAGGCTGTCAAGACTATGTGTTCAATCCTACGCACGCCAGGGACACGCCCAGCCGACTCTACAACCTCATTGGCAAAACACGTGTCCGACCGCAAATCACACTGCGAAATCGTAATACGATATTGTATTAGGCAACAAGCGGCTTGTGTCCTGGGGGTCCCGAATGAATTGCCATAAATGTGGGGAATGAAGCCACATCAAGCTTGTATGCGGCTGACCAAAAAATTCAACTATACCTCTAATTGGTTACATTTCCTATGCATCGACTGCTTGCAAATAAAGTCCATCTACAAGACAGTCCAGGCACGTTTAATACTCCTTCAAATTTAACAACCCTACAAAATGTTGATTGTCGTAGTAAACGAAGCTACATCCATCGATTCAATTCAACCAAATTCAAATATATTGAATTCAAATGAATGCAACTCGAATCAATTAAATGCATTCAATTCAAGTCAATACAACACAATTTTGATTCTATCAAATTAATTAAATCGATTTCAATTAATTAATTAACTAATTAATACAATTAAATTTAATTGATAATTAATCAAATATAATTTAATTAATTAATTAATTAATCAATACCTTATAATTAATCAATCAATTTAACAGAATTTGATTAATTCATTTTAATCTTATTATTCGTTAATGTATACAATTTATTTATTTAATGAAACAATTATACAATAATAAAATTATACAATTGAAATTTTAATTAAATACAGATTATTTAAAACATTTTCATTCGGGACGCGCCTCCAGGCGCCCTTTATTGATTGAGGGATTAGCCTGTCAAAACTGTGTGTCCGTCTGTCCGTGTGTCACAACCTACTTTTCAGGTTTCACTTCAAATCACAAAAAAACAAAACATTATATAAGATATACCAATTATATGACTTATTGATACCGGAGATATTCTCAAGAGACCACATATGAGCATCGCAATTCAAGAAAAGGAGCTAAGGTTTGTGCTTTTTGGGGCCAAAAGCGACAATTATTGGGTAACATTTGTCATCATTTCAAATTCGTACCATCCAATCATGTGCGCATACATAGGTTTGGGAATGGAATTATCGTCAAAAAATCGAGGCGAAACATGCAAGCATCACAATGGACGAAACAGTCACCTAGGGCACTTGCGCTATTTTTAGCACGGACTTCAGCCACAGCTCAGCCGCAGGGCCGTGCGTGGCACCGCGTGCGTGGGCTGGGCCGGGTGGGATGAAGCCACGCCAACTATGGTTCTTCTAGTTCTAATTCACGTAATGTTCATGTTTCGTCCAGAGCTTGCAAGTGAGCACGTTCGCGCTTCGTGCTGCGACCTAGCGACCTAGAAACGTTCGACGATCTGCAGTTCTGGGACAGCGTGGCAACATGGCGGCCACACCGATCGGGGTGCGAATTGTTTGCTGCCGATTGGAGTGCGCAACTCTTGTGCTACTATTTCCTGCTGGCAACGCTTCCGATTAAACTACTTATTCCAACTCTATTGTTAAAGAATATAGTTTGCCGTCCTCTTTGCTCCTACCACCCTTTCATTGAAATCGCTAGCTGAAGCTCGTCAGCGTAGGCAGCCTCTTTGCTCGCTGCCCCCCCTCCCCCCTGTTACGCGCAAACACCTTACGAGGCACCAGAATTTGGCCAAGCTAACACGGGCTACCATGGTTGGTCTGATGCAAGTGGGGTATACAGTTTAGGGGTGGCCTATCAGCCTAGTGGTGGTGGTGTGATTGAGGTTGGGGGTTGGGGCACTTGGTATTGGTGTTATGTGGTGTTGCAGTTTGTGCTTCAGTAGTTGTGGGTGGGTTGTGCTGCAGTTGGATAGCCAGTTATGTGTGTGTTGAAGGTGTGTTAGTGTGTTTGTGTGTGTGCATGGGGTAGTGCATGGATAGCCAGTATGTGTGGGTGAGTGCCTGAGTGTGTTGTTGTGTCAATGGGATTGTCTTGTAGTGCATGGATGGCCAGGTGTGTGTGTGTATGTAAGCAGGGCCGTGTGGCAGTGCATGCGTAGCCCCTTGTGTGTGCGTGTGTGAGTGTCTGTGTATGTGTGAATGTGTGCATGGGGTTGTCTTGTAGTGCATGGATGGCCTGGTGTGTGTGTGCGTGAGTGTCTGATTGGGTTGTGTGTGTCGATGGGATTGTCTTGTAGTGCATGGATGGCCGGGTGTGTGTATCTGTGTACGGAAACATATATGTGTGGCAGTGCATGTATAGCCACTTGTGTGTGCATGTGCCTGGGTCTGTCTTACTGTGCATTGATGGCCAGATGTGTGTATATGGGATGAATAGTGCTGTGTGGCAGTGCATTTGCAGCCAGTTGTTCGTTTGTGTGTTTGCACGCGTGAGTGTCAGGGTACGTTTGTGTGTGCACGGGTTGTCTTGTAGTGCTTGGATAGCCAGTTGTTTTGTGTGTGCATGCGCGTGTATTTGAGTGTGTTAGTGTTTGCATAGGGTTGTCTTGTAGTGCATGGAAATCCATATGTGTGTCTATGTGCGTGCACAGTGCAGTGTGGCAGTGCATGGATAACCAGATGTGTGTGCATGTGCATGCACAGTGCTGTGTGGCAGTCCATGGATAGCCAGATGTGTGTGTATGTGCGAGCACTGTGCTGTGTGGCAGTGCATGGATAGCCATTTGTATTGTGCATGCATGTGTGTGTATTTGAGTGTGTTTGTGTTTGCATGGGGTTGTCTTGCAGTGCATTGACAGCCAGATGTGTGTGTATATACTAGCACAAGGCTCTGAGACAGTGTATGTGTAGCCAATTGTTTTGTGTGTGCATGCGTGTGTATTTGAGTGTGTTAGTGTTTGCATGGGGTTGTCTTGTAGTGCATGTATAGCCATATGTGTGTGTATGTGCGTGCACAGTTCTATGTGGCCGTGCCATGAAATCCAGGTGTGTGTGTATGTGCATGCATAGTACTGTGTGGCAATGCGTGGATAGCTAGATGTGTGTGTATGTGCGTGCACAGTGCTGAGTGGCAGTGCATTGATAGCCAGATGTGTGTGTGTGCGTGCATAGTGCTGTGTGGCAGTGCATGGATAGCCATATGTGTGTGTATGTGCGTGCACAGTGCTGTGTGGCAGTGCATTGATAGGCAGATGTGTGTGTGTGCGTGCATAGTGCTATGTGGCAGTGCATGGATAGCCAGATGTGTGTGTATGTGTTTGCTCAGTGCTATGTGGTAGTGTATGGATAACCAGATGTAAGTGTATGTGCGTGCATAGTGTTGTGTGGCAGTGCATGGATAGCAATATGTTTGTGTATGTGCATGCACAGTGCTGTGTGGCAGTGCATGGATAACCAGATGTTAGTGTATGTGCGTGCATAGTGTTGTGTGGCAGTGCATGGATAGCCATATGTTTGTGTATGTGCGTGCACAGTGCTGTGTGGCAATGCATGGATAGCCATTTGAATTGTGCATGCATGTGTGTGTATTTGAGTGTGTTTGTGTTTGCATGGGGTTGTCTTGTAGTGCATGGAAAGCCATATGTGTGTATATACTAGCACATGGCTGTGCGATGGTGTATGTGTAGCAAGTTGTTTTGTGTGTGCATGCTTGATTGTGTGCATGTGTTTGCATGTGGTTGTCTTGTAGTGCATGGTTAGCCAGATGTTTGTGTATGTGCATGCACAGTACTTCCTGGAAGTGCATGGATAGCCAGGTATGTGTGTGTATGTGCGTGCACAGTGCTGTGTGGCAGTGCATGGATAGCCAAATGTGTGTGTATGAGCGTGCACAGTGCTTTGTGGCAGTGCTTTGATAGCCATATGTGTGTGTACGTGCATGCTCAGTGCTGAGGTAGTTCATGGATAGCCAGATATGTGTGTGTATGTGCGTGCACAGTGCTGTGTGGATGAAAGTGCATGGATAGCCATATGTGTGTGTATCTGCATGCACCGTGCTGTGTGGCAGTGCATGGATAGCCAGATGTGTGTGTATCTGCGTGCACACAAGTTGTCAAATGTAATGTACCTTATTCCGCTATGAGTATCTACTAACTCCACTACTTTTGAAACTCCCAGCCTCCCTCCTCTCACTTTCTCGCATTCTGCATATCAACTTTTTCTTGACTATTTGCCCCATGTCCTGCCCATGACTTCTAATGTGTTCAGGGTTAAGTTGCTTAGTGGTTTGAATGCTAGCGGGTGAACATAATTCAGATGCCACTTGTCTAGGCTGTCAAGACTATGTTTTCAATCCTACGTACGCCAGGGACACGCCCAGCCGACTCTACAACCTCATTGGCAAAACACGTGCCATACCGCATATTACGCTGCGATCTCGTTATACGATATTGTACGAGGTAACAAGCGGCTCGTGTTCTGGGTTTTTCGAATTAATTGTCATACCTGTGGGGAATGAAGCCACATCAAGCTTGTATGCGGTAATGCGGCTGACCGAACAAATCCCCCAAAACAACCATACCTCTGATTGGTTACTTTCCGTGTGCATCAAATGCTTGCCAATAAAGGCAATATACATGACAGTCCAGGCACGTTTAATATTGCTTCGAATTTAACAACGCGTAAAAATGTAAATTGTCCTTACTTAGGTAGTAGTAAACAAAGCTTCATCAATCGATTCAATTAAATTAAATCAAAATGAATATAATTCAAATCAATTTAATGCATTCAATTCAAATCAATACAATTCAATTTTGAGTGTATCAAATGCATTAATTAAATACAATTAAATTAATTAATTAATACAATTAAATTAATAATTAATTAAATATAATAAAATCAATTATGTTATTAATTAATTAATTAATAACTGCTGTTTAATTAATCAATCGATTTAAAGAATTCAATTAATTCATTTTAATTCATGTTATTCATTAATTAATATAATTTATTTAATTAATTAGACAATTATATATTAATATAATTATACAATTAAAATTTTAATTAAATTCATGATAATATAAACATTTTCATTCGGGACGCGCCTCCAGGCGCCCTTTATTTGAAGAGGGATTAGCCCCATTAAAATGTCCGTCCGTTAGTTAGTTAGTTAGCGTGTCACAAACCAAATTTTCAGGTTTTATGAAAAACATCAAAAAAGTTGAACATTCTATATTTTTGATGAATTATAAGACTTATTTATACCGGACAAATTCTGACCAGAGCCCACATGAGCATCGCAATTCACGAAAAGGAGCTCAGGTTGGGCCAAATAGCTACAATTAACGGTTAACAATTTGATTTCAGGGTGTTTTGAGGTAACATTTCAAATTTGAACCACTTAAACATGTGCGCATACATAGGTTTGGGAGCAGAATTGTCGTCAAAAATTGGAGGCGAAACATGTAAGCATCACAATGGACGAAACATTCCCCTAGGGCACTTGAGCTATAATTTGCCCACGGACCCCACCTCAGGGCCGTGCGTGGGGAAGGGGCGGTGGCCACCGGGCGGGGGCGGGGGCAGGGGCGGGGGCCACCGGGCGGGGGCAGTGACGCGGGCAGGGGCAAGCCACGCCACCTGCCGCTGGTCAAAAGCCCATTCAGGAGGACGGGACATACCGCTCACGTCTGGGCTGGGCCGAAACATGCAATACCTTGTACAAATTCCGTAAAATCAACGAGATACCTAATTGGCCTATTTTTTCTTGCTTCAAATTCTTTACAAAAAACTCAATCTACATTCATGCATTTCATTACATTACAGAAACGTTCAATACTGCTTAAAAATCAACAGCCCTTCAACAACTCTCTTTTTCGTCACTTTATAGTTAACAATGCTAAATCATCAATCGATTTATTGGAATTAAATTAATTTAAAGCCTCCAGGCGCCCTTCGAATTTCATCCAATTCGAATTGATACAATTTAAAGCAATTACATGCTTTCAAATCACGTTAATTAAATTTAATGGAAAGGAATAAGTCGAATTAAAATAACACAACATTAAATGCATCTTTAATGAATTAAGGATCCGAATCATTTCATTCGGGACGCGCCTCCAGGCGCCCTTAATGTAAGATGTAATCAATCCTAGTCTTCAGCCTCCAACCGTCCAAAAGAGCGCCTACTTACAAATTTGGGAGCGGTCACCATTGCTTATATGTTCAGCTATTGCTAGCAGCTTCTAGGCAGCTCCCTTGACTGGCTATACATGCAGCCACACAGCCAAGTGCACATTTAAGATGAGATATTCAGCTTTCCGACATTGCTGAATATTGGGGTGTGGCTCAGTATATGGTCGGGGGGGACATATCATGAAAAACGTACTGAAGGTACGGCTTCCTACTGTCTAGCTAGACTACACGTTTTAGCGATCCCTCTTTCCTTCATTAAGGCCGCTTAGCGGCGTGCCCCGACTGAAATTTGTATCAAAAATACTGATTTTGATTCGATTGGATTTAATTGGATTTAATTGGATAAAGATATAGTTTGTTTTGGCAATCTGCATTGCTCATATGTGATGGTGAATAGGCTTACAAGTTGGCTGCAGCCTGATTCGAAGTGTGCCGTGAGATATTGATGATCAGAGTAGGTGTTTGGAGACGCGTACACACCACACACGTGAAATATGTGGAGTTTGGTGCGTTGTGGCATACCCATCACTTCGATCAGAACTGTGTTTGGCGTTTTAATATGATCACATGTGGTATATCCTCTTAAAAACAGACGCAAACGTTTAATAACCCTCGATTCCTCGATTTTGTAAATTTTTCGTTCTGGTTGCGAGAAATTCTATTTTTATATTTGTATTGCTGTGAGGCGAAATTTACCACGCTCTAATTTTGGTTTGAATGATTGATGGTGCCAGCCAGCTAGGCTGGAGTTCTCGTGCCTGGCGATGCTCGTGGTTATATATTGTGGTTATACTCGTACCCACTCCAGCATGCTCGGTCTGCTGGGCCCTTCAGCCTGTGTCGGCCATAGCTGGGTGTGCTGCGCCCTTCATCGCCTGTGTCGGCCATAGCTGTCGGTGGCATGAAGTCGAAGTGGGGTCGAAGAAAAACATGCGCTGCCATTCGTCTTCAAGCTGTCACCATAACTGTCATATCTACCCAGATCTACCCGTGAAGTATCAGCCATTTCGCGTTTGTCGACCCCACTCCCTCGCATCCTCTCCGTAGGTCCCCTGACCCCATTCGTGATCCCTTGTCATGAGCAAGCTCTTCGCCTTCATTCTCCTCGCGGGCTTCGTCTGGACTAGCACGGAGACCTTCTACGCGGTCATTATGGGTGAAATTCTGGAGAATTCTGGAGAATTTTGCGATACAACTTCCGATCCGCCGCTTCTACCTACAAAATGGC
This sequence comes from Microglena sp. YARC, assembly GCA_022414725.1. Lineage (NCBI taxonomy): Eukaryota > Viridiplantae > Chlorophyta > Chlorophyceae > Chlamydomonadales > Chlamydomonadaceae > Microglena > Microglena sp. YARC. The sequence continues at coordinate 30,415 of JAJSRW010001726.1, read as the reverse complement.
TATGCCGGGGGGGGGGGGGGGGGATGAGGCCTAAATTGCTCAACAATGCAGCGCCTTCAGCATGTCCAGCAGTCGCCTCAGTCTTCAGCCTGTCACCGTCGAGACCGAGGCAAGAGGTGGGTGACTCTTGCAACTAACATCCCTGCTCCGGACATGTTTGATGATTCGCCGGTGCTCTTGTTTGCATCCTCCGATGGTTGATCGCCATCTCGATGCGGTCAATTCCTGTTCCGATTCTTGAAATCCAGCCCCAACTCGATCATCCGTGGCACTGCAGGTGTGGCGCTGTCCATGACACTAGGGGGCAGGACTTCAATTTGTGGAGTGGAGATTCGCCGCCAATCCCAGCGAACCACCGCGCAGGAGTAGTACCCGGCACAAGGAATGTTGCCACTCCGATCTTGACTGAGGTACCAGGATACTTCACCCTGTGCCAGTTGTTGAAATTGCGTGGATTCCTTTGGGATTGTTTGGAATTGGGACATACCTAATGGTTGATGGGATGAGCATCTAGGGTTTTTATTTGGTTCAAGGATCAATTTGTCAAGATGGTATGCACATGGGGGTGTTATTTGTATGCATATGACCAGCAGCTTTCCCTCATCTGCATGGGCAAACAGGGGCCAAGGCAGGGGTATGAGCAAGTCCCAATTCAGTGCAATCTGGAGAGTCATCACACACTCAGAGCATGTACAGCCTGAACAACTTGTACTTATTCGTGATTCATCATTTTAGTCATGACCTCTTTTATTAATGCCTGAGACCAGCCTTCGTTGTTGCGATACATTATTGGATTTGAGATACTGACTATCAGGGCTATCTTCGCTGGTGGCGAATTTTTCTCGGAATGTCAATCAGGATGTACAAATTGTAAGTTATTTACATGTATCCAACCTCTTCAAGGTCCTGCAGTGAAGAAATTTTGCGCACCATCATGTACAGCGACGATGACAAGACTTATGCCTACAAGTCATCTCACAAGGCTTTCATGAACACTGCACGCTACTTCCACGATGCTGATGCACTGCAAGATGACGACGACGACGACAACATTCAACGCAACCAAGACCTGGAGCGAGACGACTCTGAGGGTAATGACAACACTGCCGGTGCCAACATCCTGGATATCGACTCCGAGGGCACCCTCAACCAGGAGGCAGTTGACGAGAATCCTGTCACGCCTGGTCTAGGTGTGCACGCAACTGAATTCCGTGCTGAACGCTTTGCAAGGCTCAAACATGCACTCCAACCTGCAAAATTGATATATGATGACCCAGACATGCCACTACCAACTCCACCTTCTGTCACAGCATCTAGAGAGAAAGCATCGGATGAACTCAGGTTAGGCATGAATAGTGATGCTTCTCGTGGCCGCGTTACTACCCATCCTATGTAGAACCTCCAACAAGCATTCAGAATGTATCAAGCCTGTGTCATTGCAAATCATATGCACCACCACTTGTACCTGATGCGTTACGTGCTGAATGCCTTACAGACTAACTTGGATGTCCAATTGCTTGAGCTTGGATGTCTACGACCTACAATTGCCTAACTGAGATTGTGCACAATTTACTGTTGCGCAATGCACAACATGAGACACATATACTGCAGTACATACTTCTAACTCAGGTTACTTGTGCGATACCCACAAATACCAAGAATTACGTCAACGTATTCAGTTGTTCCTTAATGACCATACATTATATTACAAAATTGATTACTGTACTGTAGGCAGGTGACTGATTATTAGGATGAAGACTTAAACTTTTTCACCATTCCAGAGGTACTCTGCATTCCTTTGCGATACCCACGGGAATTCAATCGTAACCTGCGTAAACATAGTAATCCTGCTGTGTATGAGAACTCGAGCAGATTACTGATTGTACGTAAAAACTAGATTAATCCATTCAATGTTGGAAAACTGAACCAGCTTTTTGGTACACCGGATATCCGTGCGATACCCACGGAAATCCAAGTATTTAAATCAATTTGACAGACCAAACGTTCTCAGATGAATATGCAACTTGGAAATTGTGGTCAGCATTTCAACTTCAGATTTTTGTGCGATACCCACGAAAAACAACATTGAATTGATACTGTAACCGCGACTTCCATAAGTTTCATCAGCCAATTCCGTCATCTTTACACCTTGATTTCTAGATATCCAAATTCCATTTCCAGATATACTTGCGATACCCACGGAAAAACAATAGTTGACTGAATTTTCATAGTAACCGAACATATGTAGTACCATTGATTCATATAAACGTTTTTTTTTTTTTTTTGAAAAATGGGGTGGCCCGAGCCATTATTTTTTGTAGGATAAGGAAGAGAGGGATTCGAGCAATCGAGGATCTCCATATCCTACTAATATATAACGGGTTTGATTAGTTTCAGATTCACATCTAAGGTTTCAATTTAACTAGGTTTCTATTTAACTAGATGTAGAAGTAGTGAAGACTTAGAAGTAAAAAAAAAAATTGAAAACGTCTGATTCGAGGATTCGAGCAATCGAGGATCTCCATATCATACTAATATATAACGGGTTTGATTAGTTTCAGATTCACATCTAAGGTTTCAATTTAACTAGGTTTCTATTTAACTAGATGTAAAAGTAGTAAAGACTTAGAAGTAAAAAAAAAATTGAAAACGTCTGATTCGAGGATTCGAGCAATCGAGGATCTCCATATCCTACTAATATATAACGGTATATATTGTATATAAATATATACCGTTATAATATATATAACGGTGTATATTGTATATAAATATATACTATATATAACGGTATATATAGTATATAAATAGGCTACGATGTCGAGTACAACTTGATTCGAATTTTTCCGTGATACAAGTATGTGTAAAGTAGGTATTTGGAAACGCGAACATCCCATACACGTGAAGAATGTGTTTTTGTAGGCGCATACGTACAAGTCTTTACACTGTCTATTCCGCTTAGTATGCTCCTACTTGCGCACATGGGGACTTGGTATTGGAAGTTGTGAGACGGTGAGCAGCCCAAAGTGGGCCGAAAACATGTAACAATCCAATACATGTAGCATACATGCATAGGGGGGAAATGGTAGCTAGCTGGCTACCATGCTGACCGGAACTAGCAATACGGTACTACCCACCTGGGGAGTGGGGTGAGCGTAGAGATATCTTCAAGCTGGTTTGGCTACATATAACTAACTGTCAAATATCAAATATTGGAATAGAGCCTGCATAATGCGAAGACCGAGGACCCTGCCATAGAGTTTGGGGAATCTCTTCTGACAGCTAGTACAACAGGTGTGCATCAGGGTTATTCATGAGGAACCCCAGCTCTCCGTCCTGTGACGCAACCAATTCCAAAGCCTGCGCCCTGAGACGTAACAGACCCGCAACCGACCCATAACCGACCCATTACCGGCCCAAATCCTGCGCCTGCGACGCAACGGACCCTCCCCACGTTGCGTCGCAGGACGCAACAGATCCTCCGTCGTTGCGGCTGCGACGCAGGACGCAGCGTCCTGGACAACCCTAGTGTGTAAACTGTGTATGTCTGCATGTACGTTTCACTCAGTAGAGGGGTAGCTATTTAGGCCGAAGGGAAATCATCTGACGACTAAGGAAGTGAGGAGTGAGGACCCTGAGATAGAGTTTGGGGAAGCTGGCTCAACAGATACAGAAACAGGTGTGTTTGGGTGTAAGTTTCAATCCGTGGCTGCCTAGAAGCTGCCGCTCATAGCCGAACAGAAAAGCTATGCACCATACGTGCCCTAGATGGCCCACGTAGGCCCTAACCACCAGGGAGGCAGGGACCCTACGTGCCCTAGATGGCCCACGTAGGCACCAGATTTGTGTTTAAGGAAAGTTACTGGTGTCTTTACATGGCACCATGGTGCTGCAGGACGCTACTAGCAGCTTTCTCCGGGCAAAAAGCAACCCACAAAGGCCCTAACATGGCACCGCCAAAACACCAAGGTACATAATGTAGCACTTTGGCCTACCCCTGGACTGTAACATACATACATTCAGCACTTGTGCTTCAAGTAGCATCTTAAAGAAACCCCTGGTAGGCACTAGGCAGGGACTCTATGTAGCCTCCAGCTAAGACGCGGCTGTAATAGGAGTGGAAATATAAAAATGCATATGGTGTTGTATTCTTGGCATGTCTGGACACAATGGCTCAGTCCCAAACCATGTGATTGCTCTTGTCAATGTTTCATTTTTGTGATACGCATGGTAGCTTCCAGCCGGCTCCAACGGCCAGCCGCTGGGTTTAGCCCAAATCTTTCACACACATCGAAATCCCTGTAATGAGAGCATTCAGGTGCTCTGGCTAGCTTTAGTTTTTTGCCAAGGACGGGAGAAAGGAGCTGCCTAGAAGCTGCTATGCGTAGCCCAAAAATGAAATAGTGGCTCTCACCACCGAGGAGTTTTTCTGTATTGAGGGGATTCTCACCAGGTTGGTTCAGGATGAACCCTAGCTCTGCGTCCTGAGACGCAACCCATTTTACAGCCAGCTAACTCACCAGATGTAAACGTACGCCACGCTTATGTACAAATCCTATGCGTGGCGTACGTTTGCCCGACGGCATCCATAGCCCCAACGTACGCGTAGCATACGTTCGCCCACCTCGAAGCCAACCCAAACGTATGCTGTGCATACGTTCGCTCCATGGCATAACCAGCCCAAACGTATGCAAAGCATACGTTTGCCCCAGCTCGAAGCCAACCCGAACGTACGCCTGGCATACGTTCGCCCCACCTCGAAGCCAACCCAAACGTATGAAAAGCATACGTTCGCCCCACGGCATATCCAGCCCAAACGTAAGCATGGCATACGTTCGCCCACCCTGAAACCAACCCAAACGTATGCATAGAATACGTTAGCTCCACGGCATAACCAGCCCAAACGTATGCCTAGGATACGTTTGCCCCACCTCGCAACCAGCCCAAACGTATGCCTAGCATACGTTTGCCCCACCGCGAAGCCAACCCAAACGTATGCATAGCATACGTTCGCCCCACCGCATAACCAGCCCGTACGTATGCTATGCGTAAGTTCGCCCCACCTCGAAACCAGCCCAAACGTACGCCTAGCATACGTTCTTCCCACCGTGAAACCAGCCCAAACGTACGCCTAGCATACGTAAGTCCCACCTCGAAGCCAACCCAGACGTATGCACAGCATACGTTCGCCCCACCTCATAACCAGCCCAAACGTATGCATAGCATACTTTCGCCCCACCTTGAAACCAGCCCAAACGTACGCATAGCATACGTTCGTCCAACGGATTAACCAACCCCAAAACGTATGCATTTTGTACGTTCGCCCCACCTCGCAACCAGCCCAAAACGTGGTGCATAGCCGAACCTGGGTGGGCACTGCCATGGCTGCATGAGGGTTTGTGTGGGCACTGCCATGGCTGTGAAAGGGTTGGGGGGGCCCTGCCCACGGCTGCGTAGGGGTTGGGGGGGGGCCTGCAAGGCTGCAATGGCTGTGAAGGGGTTGGGGGGGCCCTACCATGGCTGTGTGAAGGGTTGGGGGGCACTTGCCATAGCTATGTAGGAAGGGAGGGGCGCTGCCATGGATGAGTAGGGGTGAGGGGGCTCTGCCATGGATTTGGAAGGGGGTGGGGCCCTGCCATGGCTGTGTTTGGGGTGGGTGGGTGGGTGGGTGTGTGTGTGTGGGGGGGGGGGGGGGGGGGAGGGGCTTGCCATGGCTCTGCAGGGTTGGGGGGGGGCCCTGCATAGCTGTTGTAGGGAGGGAGGGGCACTGCCATAGATTGTGTAGGGGTGAGGGGCTCTGCCATGGATTTGGAAGGGTTTGGTGGGGCCCTGCCATGGCTGTGTAGGGGTGTCTGGGTGGGGGGCCTGCCATGGCTGTGGCAGGGGTGGGGGGCCCTGCCATGGATGTGTAGGGTAGAAAGGGCACTGCCATGGATGTGTAGGGGTGAGGGGGCTCTGCCGTGGATTTGGAGGGGTTGGAGGGGCCCTGCCATGGCTGTGTAGGGGTTGGGGGGGGCCCTGCCTATGGCTGTGAAGGGGTTGGGAGGGGCCTGCCAATGTCTGCCATGGATGTGTAGGGTTGGGGTGGCCCTGCCATAGCTGTGTAGGGGAGGAGGGGCAACTGCCATGGATGTGTAGGATTGAGGCGGCTCTGCCATGGCTGTGGAGGGGTTGAGGGTGCACTGGCATTGCTGTGTAGGGGTGGAGGGGGGGCACTGCCATGGCTCTGCAGGGATGGGGGGCACTAACTGCCTTATGGCTGTGTAGGGGTAGGGGGGCACTGCCATGGCTGTGTTAGGGTTGGGGGGCCTGTCATGGATGTGTAGGGGAGTAGGGGCTCTGCCAATGGGATGTGTAGGGTGAGGGGGATCTGCCATGGCTGTGGAGGGGTTGGTGAGGGCACTGGCATGGCTGTTGTTAAAAGGTTGGGGGGTCACTGCCATGGCCTGTGTAGTTTTTTTTTTTTTATGGCTGTATTGGGATGGGGGGCACTACCATGGCTGGGTGACCGGGTAGCGGGGGCCTGCCATTGCTGCGGTAGGGGGTTGGCCGGGTTTGGGGGGGCACACTGCCATGGCTGCATAGGGGTTTGGTGGGCACTACCAATGGCTGATGAGAAGGGGTTGGGGGGGCACTGCATGGCTGCGCAGGGTTGGGGGGGCACTACCATGGCTGTAGGGTGGGAGGCACTGCAATGATGTGTGTAAGGGGTGGGGGGGGGCACTGCCATGGCTGTGGAGGGGTTGGTGGGGCACTGGCATGGCTGTGGAGGGGTGGGGGGGCACTACCATGCTATGGCCGTGTAGGGGTTGGGGGGGCACTGCCATGGCTGCGCAGGGGTTGGGGGGGGCACTAACATGGCTGTGTGGGGGTGGAGGCATTGCCATGATGTGTAGGGGATGGGGGGGCACTGCCAATGGCTTGTATTGGGGAGGGGGGGCACTGCTATTGCCGTGTAAGGGAGGGGGGGCACTGCCATGGATGTGTAGGGGTGAGGGGGCTCTGCTGCATGGCTGTGGAGGGGTTGGTGGGGCACTGCCATGGATGTGTAGGGGAGGGGGGGCACTGCCACGGCTGTGTAGGGGTTGCTCGCGGGGGCACTACCATGGCTGTGAAGGGGTTGGGGGGAACTGCCAAGTCTGTGTGTAGGGGTGGGCGGGGGGGCACTGCATGGCTGTAATAGGGGTGGAGGGGCACTTCCATGGCTGTGGTGGGGTGGAGGGCACTGCCATGGCTGTGTAAGGGTTGGGGGCACTGCCATGGTGTTGTATGGGGGCTGTGTGTAGGGGGATTGGGGGGAACTGCCACAGCTGTGTAGGGGTTGCTTGGGGGGAACACTGCCAGTCTGTGTAGGGGGTGGGGGTGCACTGCCAAGTCTGTGTAGGGGTGGGGTGGCACTGCCAAGTATGTGTGGGGTGGGGTGGCACTGCCAAGTCTGTGCAGGGGTGGAGTGGCACTTTCCATGGCTGTGGTGGGGTGGATCCGGGGCACTGCCATGGCTGCCAACTATAGGGGTGGAGGGCACTTCCATGGCTGTGGTGGGGTGGAGCGGGGCACTGCCATGGCTGTGGTAAAGGGTTGGGGGGCACTGCGCATGGCTGTGTAAGGGGAGGGGGGAACTGCCACAGCTGTGTAGGGGTTTGCTTGGGGGGACACTGCCAAGTCTGCTTGTAGGGGTGGGGTGGCACTGCCAAGTCTGTGTAGGCGGTGGGGTGGCACTGCAAGTTGTGCAGGGGTGGAGTGGCACTTCCATGGCTGTGGTGGGGTGGAGGGGCACTGCAATGGCTGTGTAAGGGTTGGGGGGCACGTGCCATGGCTGTGTAGGGGGTTGGGCGGGGATGGTGTGCGCGGCACTGCCATGGCTGTGTGGGCAAGGAGGGGCACTGCATTGTTGTGTAGGTGTGTGTGTGGTGTGGGGGGGGGGAGGGGGGGGGAGGGGGGGGGGCGGGGGGGGGGGGGAGGGAGGGGGGGGTATCCCACGGCTATGTAGGTGGTGGGGGGTCACTGCCATGGCTGTGGTAGGGGGTGGACTAGAGTTATTAATACATCCAGGCTCCAGTTAAATTAATACCTGAAGACTCGAATTACATTAAAGAAAGAATCGTGGTTACAATAAATCCAATACTGCGAATTTCTTTAAAGCCAGGCTTCGATTAAATAAAGCCAGACTCGAGTTGCATTAAAGCCAGACTCAAGTTACATTTATACCAAGAATTTATTACATTAAAGGCAGACTCAATTACATTATACCAATACTACAGTGACTTTAGAACAAGACTCGAGTTAAATTAAATTCAGACTCGAGTTATATTAAAAACCAAGATTCGAATTACATTATTACCCAAGACTCGAGTAACACATTAAAGCCAGAACTAGACTTACATTATATACTTATACCGGATACCATAGTTACTTTCAAACCAGACTCGAGTTGCATCAAAGCCAAACTCCAGTTACATTAAAACCAAGACTCGAGTTACATTAATGGCAGACTCGAGTAACATTAAAGCCAGAATCATATTTTGTTATACCAATACTTCAGCTACTTTAAAGCCAAACTCGTGTTGAATTAAAGCCAGATTCGAGTAACATTAATACGTATATTCGATTTACATTATTAACAAGTATGACTCGAGTTACAATAAACCCAGACTACACCGTACTTACATTATATCAATACTGCAGTTGCTTTAAAGCCAGACTCGAGTTGCATTAAACCCAGACTCGAGTTGCATGAATACCAAGATTCGAGTTACATTAAAGGCAGACTCAAGTTAAGTAATATAAATATTGCAGTTACTTTAAAGCCAAACTCGAGCTAAATTATTGTCAGATTTGAGTTTCATTAATACCAAGGTTCGAGTTGCATTTTATCAATACTTCAGTTACTTTAAAGCCAGACTCGAGCCACATTCAAGCCATAATCGAGTTACACTAAAGCCAGACTCAAGTTGCACTAAGGCAAGACTCGCATTACAATAGAACCAGACTAGACCCTACGCAAGCCATGTCAGTGCCCCTGCACCCCTACACAGACATGTCAGTGCCCCACCACCCCTACACAGCCATGGAAGTGCCCCCCCCCCCCCCCCCACCGCCCCCACCCCCACCCCCACACCACCCCTACACATCCAATGGCAGCCCCCCCCCTCCCCTACACGTCAATGGCAGTGCCCCCCCCGCACCCCCCCCCCACCCCCCACCCCGCCATATCTACACAAATTAGCAGTGCCCCCCACACCCTTACGCAAAGCAGCCATGGTAGTGCCCCCGCCCCCAAGCCCTACACAGCCATGGTAATGACCCCCCAACCCCTTCACAGCCATGACAGTTCCCCCCTAACCCTAACCCCTACTTTCCGCAGGGCCATGGCAGTGAACCCCCCACCTTCCTACGTAGCAATGGCATTGCCCCCCCTACCCCCCAGGCATGGCAGTGCCCCCCCACCCCAATACAGGCATGGCAGTACCCCCCAGCCCTACGCAGCCATGGCAGTGCCCCCCAACCCCTACACAGCCATGGAAGTGCCCCCCCCCCCCCCCCCCCCCCCCACCCCCCCCCCCCCACACACACACCTCCACATCAATGGAAGCCCCCCCTCCCCTACACAGCGATGGCAGTGCCCCCACCCCAATACAATCCATGGCAGTGCCCCCTCACCCCTACACAACATTGCAGTGCCCCCCACCCCTACACGGCCGTGGTAGTGCCCCCCCAAGCCCTATGCAGCCATGGCAATGCCCCCCAACCCCTTCACACAGCCATGCAGTTTCCCCCTAACCCCTACGCAGCCATGGCAATGACCCCCCCCAACCCTACGTAGCAATGGCATTGCCCCCCCCTACCCTACGCAGCCATGGCAGTGCCCCCCACCCCTACACATCCATGGCAGTGCCCCCCAATCCCTACACAGGCATGGCAGAGCCCCACCCCCCCCCCCCCCCCCCCCCCCCCCCCCCCCCCCCCCCCCCCCCCCCCCCCCCCCACACACACACACACCCCACACCCCACACTACACATCAATGGCAGCCCCCCCCTGCTCCCCTACACAGCAATGGCAGTGCCCCCGACCCAAATACAATCCATGGCAGTTGCCCCCACCCCTATATATACAGCCATGGTAGTGCCCCCCAACCCCATGTCCCCCCCAACCCCAACAAGCCATGGCAGTGCCCCCCCAACCCCTGCAGAGCCATGGCAGTTCCCCACCACCTCTACACAGCCATGGCAGATCCGCCCTAACCCATACGCAGCCATGGCAATGACCCTCTCCCAACCCCTACGTAGCAATGGCATTGCCCCCCTACCCTACGCAGCCATGGCAGTGCCCCCCCACCCCTACACATCCATGGCAGTGCCCCCCAACCCCCTACACAGGCATGGCAGAGCCCCCCCCCACCCCCCCCCCCCCCCCCCCCCACCACACACACACCCTTCACATCAATGGCAGCCCCCCCCTCCCCTACACAGCAATGGCAGTGCCCCCGACCCCAATACAATCCATGGCAGTGCCCCCCCCACCCCTATACAGCCATGGTAGTGCCCTCCCTAACCCCAACACAGCCATGGCAGTGCCGACCCCACTCCTGCAGAGCCATGGCAGTGCCCCCCACCCCTGCACAGCCATGGCAGGGCCCCCCCACCCTACACAGCCATGGCAGGGCCCCTCCAACCCCTCCAAAGCCATGGCAGAGCCCCCTCACGGCCTCACCCCTACACAGCCATGGCAGGGCCCTTCCTCCCCTACACATCCATGGCAGGGCCCCCAAACCTGCAGAGCCATGGCAGACCCCCCCCACGCACACACATCCCCCCACCCCACCCCTACACAGCCATGGCAGGGCCCCACCAGCCCCTCTAAAGCCATATCAGAGCCCCCTCACCCCTACACATCCATGGCAGTGCCCCTCCTCCCCTACACAGCTATGGCAGGGCCCCCAACCCTACGCAGCCATGGCAGGGCCCCCCCCCCCAACCCTTTCACAGCCATGGCAGTGCCCACCCAGGTTCGGCTATGCACACGTTTGGGCTGGTTGCGAGGTGGGGCGAACGTATAGAATGCATACGTTTGGGTTGGTTAATCCGTTGGACGAACGTATGCTATGCGTACGTTTGGGCTGGTTTCAAGGTGGGGCGAACGTATGCTGTGCATACGTTTGGGCTGGTTATGAGGTGGGGCGAACGTATGCTAGGCGTACGTTTGGGCTGGTTTCGCGGTGAGAAGAACGTATGCTAGGCGTACGTGTGGGCTGGTTTCGAGGTGGGGCGAACGTACGCATAGCATACGTATGGGCTGGTTATGCGGTGGGGCGAACGTATGCTATGCATACGTTTGGGTTGGCTTCGAGGTGGGGCAAACGTATGCTAGGCATACGTTTGGGCTGGTTGCGAGGTGGGGCAAACGTATGCTAGGCATACGTTTGGGCTGGTTATGCCGTGGAGCGAACGTATTCTGTGCATACGTTTGGGTTGGTTTCAGGGTGGGCGAACGTATGCTATGCTTACGTTTGGGCTGGATATGCCGTGGGGCGAACGTATGCTTTTCATACGTTTGGGTTGGCTTCGAGGTGGGGCGAACGTACGCCAGGCGCGGTGTGCCAGACTGCCAGGCGTACGGTCGGGTTGGCTTCGAGGTGGGCGAACATATGTTTACATCTGGTGAGTTAGCTGTTACAGCCTGCGTCCTGAGACGCCACTTATTTCATAGCCCGCGTCCTGATTCGCAACCGACCCTCAACCGACCCATAGCCTGCGTCCTGCGACGCAACCAACTGACGGAAGCTGCGTCTGCGACGCAACGGACCGCTCAACGGTATGTCTGCGACGCAGGAAGCAGCGTCCTGAGCAACCCTGATTCTCACCAGCTCTGTTAAAAACGCTGCGTCTTGCATCTCAGATGAAGGTCTTGGGGGTTCTGTAGTGTCTCAGAAAGAGATCCAGATCTTGGGCGTTCGTTGTGTCTGACAGAGATCCAGATCTTGGGGGGCCGTTGTGTCTCTGACAGAGATCCAGATCTTGGGGGTCCGTTGTGTATCAGACATAGATACAGATCTTGGGGGTCCGTTGTGTCTCTGACAGAGATACAGTAGGTCGGTTGCTTTCTTGGAGGGTCCGTTGTGTCTGACACAGATTTTGGAGGGTGTGATGCGTCTCAGATGCAGATATTGTACCTGGGTGCGTCTCAATATGGAGATCTTGGAGTCCCCCTGAACAACCCTGATTCTAACCCAAGGAGGTAGATGTCTCAGTGTTTCAACCACCCATGGTCCTAAACCTTTGAACTGTCTTCTCCGCTAAGTATGCTCCCTGGTTTCTAAGGGTGTAGCACGGGGGAAATTGGAAATGGAAGGCAGTGAGCAGCCTTGCGTTGGCTGAATGACCATGTAACAATTAAATCTATTGTGTGCTCATGGTGGGTTTCCGTGGGTATCGCACGGAGGGACTGCATTCCACCTATGGGTATAGTGGTATACCGTGAGTTGGCAAGAGTTGGCTGAAAACTATGAAGCAATCCAATCAAATTTCCATGGTTATCGCATGGGGGGACTTCCAACGAATGGTAGACTGTGAGCAGCCCAACTGACAGATTCACTGCCACATATCACCTCAAATTACCTAAAATGTGTATCATATCATTCATATGCATCACTATGCATTGATATGATTCCAGCCATCCACCCTCCTTTGCATGATTTTAAACACCCTATGCATTTATATGACATCAACACCCTTTTCGCATCTCAGGCCATCCGAGGACTGCAACAAACCCATCCTCCCACAACACCTGTCTGACAAATTGAGTTGATGTGTGCTATAAATAGGGAACGGCAATATGATATAATGTCATCATATGATATCATTTGATGCCCGCAATCTGGCTAGGCTAAAGTGACCATTTATGTACAATATCATATGACTAAATATCTATGATATCATGCTCGCCTCTGGTCAACATCATGATATGCGGGTCCCTATTGATCAACTACAGCATCCTGGTGCAGGTTTAAATGTTACACCTGGGCATCGTGCAGCCCGATTTAAAACTTTTCCACCTTCCCAAATGATACACCTGGGCATCGTGCAGCCCGATTTAAAACTTTTCCACCTTCCCAAATGATACACCTGGGCATCGTGCAGCCCGATTTTAAACTTTTCCACCTTCCCAAATGATACATCTGGGCATCGTGCAGCCCGATTTTAAACATTATGTCTTCCCAAATGCCACACCTGGGCATCGATTTCTTTATGACAAAATCCTTAGGAATACCACTGATCATGGTGCAGGTTGCATTGCACCACTCCTCCTCAGCTTTTATAGTCTGCTTCTCGAGGGACTCCAGGGACTTGGTAGATGCTCACTGTATATTACAAGGGCTAAGATAACTCAGAGATTAATGCTCCACAAACAAGTAGCAGAGCATGTGAAGAGCAGTACACGCCAGCAGTACATCTGACTGGCATGGGTAAAATGGCTAGTAGCCTCTAGCCGACAGGTTCCACGGTGCATGTTGCATTGTTTCACTCCTCTGCATCAGCAGCTGCACCGAGAAAGGCACAATTCAAGACTGTCTATATTGGGAATGATGGACCACCAGATGTAACAGATTGCCCAGGTCTACTGGACCCTGATGAGATGGCTGAACACCAAGATTGCACCTCTAGGATCAATAAATATACAAAATAAATAAATAAATAATATAATAATATAAATGATATGAACAATATAAATAATATAATAAGATAAATAATATAAATGGTACATCGTTTGGCCCAGAGGATGATGACTGGGTACCCCATGGGAGGTTCACCAACACCTCAGGTGACACTGCATCCCTATTTCGCTGCATTCACTATAAACAGTGCAGCATCACGGTACAGGTTTCATTGCACGACACCTCTGAATCAGCAGCTGCACCTGACGCAAGTGTCTCTGCCTGACTAAGTCTGCGTTGGCATCCACCTCTGAATGTGCTTGCCCTGTTTGAGGTCCCACTCCATTACCACCACTACCATTACCACTACCAGGAGCACCACCACCACCTGAAACACCACCAGGACGACCGCCATTGCGGCCAACACCACTGCCAGCACTAGCAGGAGCAGTCCCTGTACAACCAGAACCACTAGTAGGGCTGATCACACCAGGAGCAGCAGCTCCAGCCTGGCGCTCAACGGCAGGACCTTTTGGGGGGGCCTGACCGCCAGATCTGGGCCCATGGAAAGTCCTTACCCCTGGGGCACCAGGGGGGGATGCTTTATGTTGTCCTAGGCCCCCCCTCTGAGAGACTCCCTCCTGCACATGAGTCATAGGCCCCCCCCTCTGAGAGACTCCCTCCTGCACATGAGTCACGGCTGCTCTGGCCTCCACAGGGGCCTCGCCCATTACAGGAGTGGCGCTATCCCCCAGGGTGGTGGCTCCATGTGCTCCTCCTGGGTTTACACTGACACTGTGGGCAAACCCTCTGGCCATGGCTGTAGCTCCGTGGCCTCCAGCTGGGTTTACAATGGCAGCATGGACATGCTGGCTGGCCATGTTACTTTTCCCCTGGCCTCCTCTTGAGTTTGATCTGGTAGCATGGACATGCTGGCTGGCTATGGCAGTTTTCCCTTGGGCTACACCTAGGTTTGATCTGGTACCATGGACATGCTGGCTGGCTATGGAAGTGGCTCCCTTGGCTCCTCCTGGGTTTGATCTGGTAGCATGGACAGGCTGGCTTGCCATGGAGGCATCAGCCTGGGCAGACCGCCCAGCCTGTTTCTCCCCCCCCTGCTGCTGCCCTTGTGACTGCTGCCAACGGGGATCTGGGGAGTTCGGAGCTTGACTCATCAGCCTTTGATGTTGCTGCTGCTCGCTGCTGTCTATTGCTGCTGTGGTTGCTGTTGCATGGTGTGGCTGCTGCCCATCCTGGGCATCCTCTCCCCCCCCCTGTTGTCCCCCTGCTAGCCGCTCCACCTCCATGTCTCCTCCCTCTCCTCTTGACGACCCGTAACGCTGTGCCTGGTTGAGTAACTCCTGCTGTAGCTCAGCAATCTGCTTATCCTTACTCTGCAGCTGCTCACGGTTTAGGTCAGTCACCTGCAGGGTAGGACAACCTGTCATTATTCTGCCCACATTTCTCATATCTGTACTGCATGGATAAGCATTGTACTTACCGGTGACCGTCCACTATTCTGTAACAAGTTATATAATGATATGTGAAGAGCCAAATCTTTTGAACATATGGCAGTCACCTGCAGGGCAGGACAACCCAGTCAGCCTCCCTGCTGCTCCATAGAAGATACTGGGAGGGAAGCTACCTGGAAGCTACCTGGTAGCAACTTACCACCATTGTGGGCCCACATTCCTCATATCTTTAATAATAATAATAATAATAATAATAATAATATAATAATAACAACAACAACAACAACAACAACAACAACAAATCCACCCACCCACATTCCTCATATCAAATCTATTTTGGGCCCACATTCCTCACATAGTTATATCTACATCAAACCAGACTTCTTACCTCGCGTTTAATATAAAGCTGGGCCCATGTCATCATTCACTAACAAGAAACACCACGGTTTCTGTAGCAAAAACGGGCTTGTCACCTTTTTATGTTTTGAAGCTAGGCCCATATTATCACATCAGCAACAAATCAGGCTTCTTACCGCGTGTTTAATATAAAGCTGGGCCCATGTTATCATTCCGTAACAATACACACCATGGTTTCTGTAGCAAAATCGGGCTTGTCACCTTATGTTTTAAAGCGAAGCCCATTTTATCACATTCGTATCGAACCAGACTTCTTCCCTCATGCGCAAAACAAAGCTTGGCTCATGTTACCTTACGTTTTTAAGCTATGCAGATATTATGATATCTACATCAAACTAGGCTTCTTACCTCATGTTTAATGTAAAGCTGGGCCCATATCATTCTGTAACAATAAAAACCGCGGTTTCTGTAGCAAAAGTGGGCTTACCTTATGTTTTTAAGCTAAGCCCAGATGATCACATCTCCAACAAAGCAGGTTTCTTCCCTTATGTGTAAAACAGAACTTGGTTCAATTTAACCCTCTGTGTAATACACAGAAGAAGAATAATACGAACATCTATGTATCACATAGTAACATCTATCTATCCAACAATATCATATATTTATCCGCTAGTAACATCTATCTATCATGTAGTAAAGTTTACCTTTCATACAAATATATAATTACATATATAATTACATTACAAATATATAATTACATATGTAATATATAATTACATATATAATTACATTACAAATATATAATTACATATGTATTATCACGGTATATGTCGCAACCTGAGCGTATCACCTACTCACCTCCTGGAGGTAATGTTCCAGCTTGATTACGCTCTCTAGATCTTCACAAACACTGGAGAGTGTCTCGCAGACCCTGGAGATGGAGAAGTAGAGGAATGGGATTACAGCATAGTTTTTATTTTCAGCTATGAGCAGCAGCTGGTCAGCTACAAGCAGCACATCAGCTACAAACATCACATCAGCTACAAACAGCACATCAGCTACGAACAGCACATCAGCTACAAACAGCACCGTCTAGGCCGCTCCCATTGCCAGACAATGGGACAAGCCAAAAGATTTCAACAGTACAGGAAACCTGGTTGTGTCAGCTTCAAGGTGCACTAGGTTTGCCTGCCTAGTCAGTCAGGGGAGCTGACTAGAAGTTACTGCTCATAGACGAAGAAAGAAGGTATAGATTAGGGAAATCAATCTTGACTGTTCAGGTTAGGCAAGCCCCATTTTCATATCTGCCCAACCCTGGACTGTAACAGATAAAACACACCTGCATATATTGATAGGCGGCGTCAACATAAATGTATATGTATCAGTTCAGGGCTTACATCGGAGCAAATTAGCCCTAATAGGGCTATTAGCAAAATTAGCCCTAATAGTGCACAACCAATTTAGCCAAACTTAGCCAGAACAACCCATAAAAAGTGCCATGTGTGTAGGAGAGTGTTGTTATCCATCTATTGATCTATCCATACACACATCCATCTATCCATCCATTGATTTATCCATATACGAATCTATATATCCATCCATTGATCTATCCATTGATCTATCCATAGACACATCCATCTATCCATCCACACACATCCATCCATCCATCTATTGATATATCCATATACAAATATATAAATCCATCCATTGATCTATCCATTGATCTATCCATTCACACATCCATCTATCCATCCACCCATCTATCCATCCACACACATCCATCCATCCATCTATTGATATATCCATATACAAATATATATATATATATATATAATATATATATATATATATATATATATATATATATATATATATTCAACCATTGAGCTATCCATACACACATCCATCCATCCATCTATTGATATATCCATATACAAATCTACATATTCAACCATTTATCTATCCATACACACATACATCTATCCATACACCCATCTATCCATCCACACACATCCATCCATCCATCTATTGATATATCCATATACAAATATATATATATACATATATATTCAACCATTTATCTATCCATACACACATCCATCCATCCATCTATTGATATATCCATATACAAATCTACATATCCACCCATTTATCTATCCATACACACATCCATCCATCCATCTATTGATATATCCATATACAAATCTACAAATCCACCCATTTATCTATCCATTTACACATCCAACCATCCATCTATCCATCCACCCATCTATCCACCCATTTATCTATCCACCCATTTATCTATCCATACACACATACATCTATCCACCCATTTATCTATCCATATACACATCCAACCGTCCATCCGTCCATATTAAGTATGGCATATGTAGCACCATCAGTGCCCCCTACCTTGAGAAATCCATGTCCCGTTTACTGCGCTCCTCGACCAGCGCAGCGTTGTTTTTATGCGCCACATCCAGAGACTGGCGCAGTTGTTGCACCTCCTGCTGCAGCACTCCCACTTCAGAGGACAGCGGCAACCTGCTGGTGGAGGCAGCGCTAGCTGGCTTCTCGGTTAGATGATGCACCTCATGCTGCAGCACTCCCACTCCAGGGGACAGCTTCAACCTGCTGGCGGAGGCAGCACTAGCTGGCTTCTCGGTCAGTTGTTGCACCTCTTGCTGCAGCACTCCCACACCAGGGGACAGCGTCAACCTGCTGGCGGAGGCAGCACTAGCTGGCTTCTTGGCTAGATGATGCACCTCCTGCTGCAGCACTCCCACATCATAGGACAGCGTCAACCTGCTGGCGGAGGCAGCACTAGCTGGCTTCTCGGTCGCCGCCCTGGTGCTTGCCGTAGCCCCAGCTGCATTGTTTCCCGCCCTCCCAGATTTAGGAGGGCCGGATGAGTAACTGTCACAGCTACCACTGCCAAGTCTGTGTGACCACTGCTGTGCAGGTGGAGTAGGCAAAGGGCTGTCTGCCTGCACGTCACCCGAGGTTCTGGGCTTTGTGGCATGTGCCTGTGGGGTGGCAAGCTTCTTAGGTGGGGCTGCAGCTGCTATAGGTGAACTCATGGCATGATGAACGGCTGTTGACTCGGTGCTGGGCTTAGTGGCCTGTGCCTGTGGTGTGGCAAGCTTCTTAGACGGGTCTGCTATTGCAGCTGCTATGGGTGGACGCATCGCATTAACGGCTGCTGATGCAGGTGCAGGTACATATGCAGGCGGAGGAGGCAAAGGGCTGTTTGCCTGCACGTCACCTGAGGTGCTGGGCTTTGTGGCATGTGCCTGTGGGGGGGCAAGCTTCTTAAGTGGGGCTGAAGCTGCTGTAGGTGAACTTATTGCCAGATGAACGGCTGTTGGCGCGGTGCTGGGCGTGGTGCTAGCTGCCTGTGGGGGGACAAGCTTCTCAGGTGGGTCTGCTATTGCAGCTGCTATGGGTGGACGCATCACATTAACGGCTCCTGTCGCTGGTGCAGATACATACGCGGGTACAGACACGCCTGGGAGGGGCTGTGCCACACCATTTGGCCCAGGTGGGGTGGGGGTTGCAGGAAGTAAGGGACACAGCCGAACTGCTGCCTCCCGCTCTGCTTGCCTAGTCGTTCGAGTGGACAGCGGCCTGCTCCTTCTCCCAGCGCCACTACCAGCAGTACCAGCAGCTTTTGGTGACTCAGTGTCTGCAAGTGTAGTTCAAGTGTGTACGGTACCATTAGATGGGACATGCAGCATTTCGTCTGTTTGTGATGGCTGCGGGGCCCCACTTGACGTAGTCCGGTACCAGCAGTACCAGCAGTACCAGCAGCTTTTGGCACTGAGTGCCTGCAAGTGCAGTACAAGTGTGAACGGTTTCATTAGATGGGGCATGCAGCATTTTGTCTGTTTGTGATGGCTATAGGGGCTCACTTGACGAAGTCAGGTACCAGCAGTACCAGCCGCTCCCAGCGCCAGAGTGCCTGCAAGTGCTAACCAAGTGTATACGGTACCATTAGATGGAACATGCAGCGTTTTAGTGGTTTGTGATGGCTTTAGGGTCCCACTTGACGTAGTCCGGTACCAGCAGTACCAGCAGTTTTTGGTTCCTAAGTGCCTGCAAGTCCATTTAAAGTGTGAACGGTACCATCAGATGGGACATGCAGCATTTCGTCTGTTTGTGATGGCTGTAGGGCCCCACTTGACACAGTCCGGTACCAGCAGTACCAGCAGCTCCTGGCGCCATAGTGCCTACAAGCATGGCAGCATGGCAGCTCCATTGGCCAGCCAGCAGGGCGAATCACACAGTTTTTTGCTGCATTCGAATGCCCTTCCTGCCAGCTTTCGGGCACACTAGATAGCTTCAGCTTTGCCCCAAGGACAGGGAAAGGGAGCTGTCTAGAAGCTGCTACGCATAGCCCCCAAAATAAGGTAACGATAACGCCTGGTGGGGCGTGGTGTTAATGGAGCCCGTCTTACGCGGGTGGGGAGCGGTCTCCTACCTCAACTAGACAAGCTACCATCGCTATTGACGACAACCTGCAACGCCATGAGCGACCGAATGGGGAGTCAAAACCCTGACTCTTCATCTTTAAGCCATCTGGTCTACCACTAGACCATTGTATATCACTGAAAGGCGCTCCCCCAAAATAAATATACATGGGTACCTTCAGTTTGTTAGATCATACCTGCCCAACCCTATGGGATAACTGAGAATGGAAAGAAAGATGGAAAAGAAGATGGAACAAGTGAGAATATGTTATAATGGTGTACAAGGCTTTGATGGTGAACGTACTAACACTTGCAATGCTCTGCTTGGTTTAAAGAAAGTGATAGATCGCTCACTCTTCCAGCAGGTAGTGGAAGTATGTAAGGGGAGAATGCGGGGGGGCAGGGGGACGACTGGTGCAGGGTACTACATTTTGTGATTTGAGGCTGCACTTTTGACGCAACTGCCTCTTTCTGGGTTGCGTTTTTGACGCAACTCAAAACGGAAATCTGTGCGCTGGGCTCAGAAGGAGTTTTTAAAATTGCATCAATCGCGCAGTCAGGCTCCAAAACCTTGCGCGATAGCGTGCGTCATGTAGTACCCTGGACTGGTGGCACCTATTTAAGGTCAGCAGGTTCAGTTCAGTGTGGGTTGGGGTGGGAGGAAGGGCAAAGGTGTGACCCATTCTGTAACCCAGGCCAAATCAGGGGCAGCACAGGGATTTGTTTCCCCCGCTATTTATAGCGATCTCTACTTTTGACACCGTCAGGCCCCAATTGCCGCTATAAAAATGATATATAGAAGTTTATTTTTCGTAAATGGCCCTAAAAAGCTATACAAAGGTATAAAAACGCTGTCCCTGGAGGAGGCCTAGAACCATAAGCTAGAAAACCCCCAAAAACAAATCCCCGGAGCAAAACTACAGTTGATCTTACAAACACGGTGGCTTACTCCGTCGGGTTGTGGGGGGCCAGGCCAAATCAGGGGCAGCACTACAGTTGATCTTACAAATACGATAACTTACTCCGTTGGGTTGTGGGGGCATGCGAGGGGGGCAGGGGTGATACTGGTGGCACCGCTGCGGCCAGCGGGTTGGCTTCAGTGCCGTTGCGGTTCCTTTTCAGTAGTACCGCCGCAGCCAGCGAGTGGGCTTCAGTGCCGTTGCGGTTCCTTTTAAGTAGTACCGCCGCAGCCAGCGAGTGGGCTTCAGTGTCGTTGCGGTTTCTTTTCAGTGGTACCGCCGCAGCCAGCGAGTGGGCTTCAGTGTTGTTATATTTCTTTTTCAGTGGTACCACCGCAGCTAGCGGGTTGGCTTCAGTACCGTTGCGGTTCCTTTTCATTCCCCTAGTGCTAACTCCCTCCTCCCCATTGCCGCCATCCTCCAACTTTGGAATCTTCAGCACTATTGCTTGCTCCAGGCTTGGCTTGGCTTCAGGCGTGGGTGCGAGGGGCAGGCAGGATCCAGGTGGGGGCTCTGTATGACTCTTGGCTGGCATGCCCTGCAGACAAACACACAGGGTACATGGTTATATATGCCACCTTCAGGGGCTAGCTTCGGGCATGGGTGCGAGGGGGAAGCGGGAGCAGGGTGGGGGCCACTTTGCGGGCTCTGTATGATGCTTGACTGGCAAGCCCTGCAGACAAAACAAAGGGTATATGGTTATATACGCCACCTTAAGGGGCTAGCTTCAGGCATGAGTGCGAGGGGGGAGCGGGAGCCGGGTAGGGGCCACTTTGCGAGCTCTGTGTGACTCTTTGCTGACATGTCCTGCAGACCCAACAAATGGTACATGGTTATATACACACACACCCATAAACCATAAGCACACACACACATACCCACACACACCTATCCCCTTGTGTTCCTCCTTCCCCCCCCCCCCCCACCCCCCCCCACCCACCCACATACACATACACACCCACACCACACACACACACCTCTCCCCTTGTCCCCCTCCCCCCCCCCCCCCCCCCCCCCCCCCACACACACACACACCCACATTCACCCACATACACACCCACCACCCACCCACACCCACCTCTCCCCTTGTGTTCCTCCTCTCCTCCAGCAGCATCGACAGGGATTTGTCATCCTCCTCGCATGCTGGCTTGATTGTATCCGCTGCCACACGAGAAGAACGTCGTAGCGTGCCCCTGGATAGTTTTGTGTCAATATCATTGTTCATGTTTGTCTTAGTTTTATTGTTGGTGTTGGTGGTTGATTTCTGTCTCTGTCTCTGTCTCTCTGTCTCTCTGTCTCTGTCTCTCTCTCTCTCTCTCTCTCTCTCTCTCTCTCTCTCTCTCTCTCTCTCTCTCTCTCTCTCTCTCTCTCTCTCTCTTGTTGTTGCTGTTGTTGTTGCTGTTGTTGTTGTTGTTGTTGTTGTTGTTGTTGTTGTTGTTGTTGTTGTTGTTGTTGTTGTTGTTGTTGTTGTTGCTATTGTCCTCCTCGCATGCTGGCTTGATTGTATCAGCTGCCACACGAGGAGAACGTCATAGCGTGCCCCTGGATAGTTGTATTGTTGTTGTTTTTGCTCTTCTTTGCCTTTTATGGTGGTCGGGATGTTGCTGTTGTTGTTGTTGTTGTTGTTGTTGTTGTTGTTGTTGTTGTTGTTGTATTATCGTTGTTTTTGCTTTTCTTTGCCTTTTTGTGGTGGTCTAATTGATGAGAACACTACCCGGCCGCTGCCACGCTGTATTCTGCATAGGCTCCCACTCGGGGCTTGGCTTGGCTTGGTCTGGCTTGGCCTGCCATGTATTTTGCATTGGCTCACACTCGCACTTGGAGCTTGGCTTGGCTTGGCGTGGCTTGTCTTGTCTTGGCCTGCCATGTATTTTGCATTGGATCCCACTTCTGGAAACAATAGGATAGCACTGACCTGTCGCTGCCACTACTTTTGAACATGCAGCCATACATATTATTGATGTTAGGGACAAAATATTATATCATATATGCTAGCGGACCAATCTCTC
>JAJSRW010001726.1:0-2500 GCA_022414725.1 Microglena sp. YARC | reverse complement strand
GTTTCGTCCCCAGGTCTAGACAGGCATTGCCAGTTTCGTCCCCAGGTTTAGACAGGCATTGATGGATGTGTTTGATGGGGTGGGTGGGTGGGGGAGGAGGAGGAACAAATAAATCAGACACACCCCAAAATGTGTGGATGGCACCCTTCTGCAGACCCCCCCCCCCCCCCCCCCCCCCCCCCCGGCTCCAGAACCCACTGCACCTCCACAATCTTTGCCATATCATTTTGGTTAGAAGTTGCCCACCCCTTGCCATGCTCTGCTATTGTTTGTCCTGGGTTGCCGGGTATTACTGGCAATATCCCAAAATTGATTAGGGAAAAGTGGAATAAAGGGTCATATCTTTCTCAAATTGCATGGGGATTTTTACTGCGTCAACTTAAAGAGTAGTAGAACACATATATTTCGTCCAATAAGCTAAAGCGGTACATCCACATTTTTGAATTTGAATTTAAAAATTGCCTGGTTTACTTTGTGAAAGCAACCTACCCACAGGCGATGGCCGCTCTGTCAACCGATTGTTTTGGGTTCAGTTCATCAGTGATTTTTATTTTTAAGTTCTTCCTGTCATGGTTGGGCACAGGGTAGGACAATGGCCTTCCTGAAAAGCGCTAGCCATACCGGAACTCTGTCTTAACCCTTCCGGTGCACCTTTTTTGCCATTTTTAAATCCAGCACTTTTTACCTTCCGTTTTGTTTCCACTTTGGGGGCACATTTTGGGGCATTTGTTTGCAAAAAATTTGAATCAGAACTGGAGGTGTCCTACGCCCTACAGTTCCTTGCGGAGGAGGAAGAGGGCGGGGAGGGGGAAGGGGAGAGGGAGGAGCTGCTGCGAGAGGCTGAGCGGGGCGGGGTAACGACACCACCTAGTCACTTCAACGCGGGAAAACACGCAAAGAGCCAGAGAAGCACGAGCGAGCAATCGAGTGTGCAGGCCATTATGTAATACCCACGCTTTCAGTTCAAATTTCCATGGTGTATAGAGCCCTAAGCAAAACCGACAGGGGGGGTTAAAGGGAGGGAAATGCCTTTCATCTTGGAGGACGTCACAGAAGATGAAGTGTCACTGTTCAAAGAAGAACTAATGGGCACAAGTCTCTATTAAAGCTACTCAGACTAGTCAGCTACAAAGCTGAGTCGGGATACGGATGCCCAGGTCGATTCTAGTCTGTCTAATCAAAACTCGCCCCTCAGAGTGTCGGCTGCATACCGGAAGTTCCGCGGCAAACCGGATTGGATTTTTGGGCTCCGGGTATATCGACCATCGAATACCCCAATACCGGGGAATACCCCCAATACGGAATACCCCAATGGGAATACCGTGAATACCCCCAATACCGGGAATACCCCAATACCGGGTTATATACCCCAATACCGGAATACCCCGAAACCGCCCTACGGGGGAATTACCGACCGCTTTGTCCTACCCTGGTTGGGCAAGTCCCTTTAGCCTATTTGGCTATCCCCCGTGTGATCGTGTGAACTAGATACAGTACAGTACAACTACCCAACAGGCGATGGTGGCCGCTCAGTCAACCTGTGTCAATGCAGCCTCGGTTTTTTTTGTGTAATGTGAAAAGCTAATCCCCATTTTAGACGAAATGGCTCAATGCAGAGTCTCCTCAAACACAGAAGTGCGTTCGAATCCCTACTGGGTGCCGCTTAGTGTGCATGGTCGCTTTCAACCGCGCATTGTATCTTTGTCCAGGGAAAGTAGCAGCCTCATCCCTACCGGCGCCGATAAGACGTGGGCTCCCTTAGATACCCACGCGCCCACCATCGCTCGTATTGCCAGCACCCACGTTAGACAGCTTATATTATAGAATAGAAGTAATGTAGACAACCAAAATATATGCGGAGGGCCAAATGCAGAACCAAACGCCTAGGTGCAAAACTTGCCCAACTTGTTACATGGAAGGGCCGAAAAGGAAAAGGCATTGTATGAACTTGAACCAGCCACTTAATCCCACAGGTCATATGGCCGCTCTGTCAACTACAACGCAGCCTCTGTTTCTTTGTTACACATGGAAGGGATACACGCAGAACTGAAACCCCAAATATACCCACAGGCAATGTGGCATGGTCTGTCAACTGACAACGTTCGGTAGTTCCTCACTTTTCTCTATCACATGGAAGGGTATAATCACGCAGAGGGACTTGAACCCCAAGCCTACCCACAGCGCGAAATGGCAGTTCTGTCAAATGACAACCTAGCCGACTGCCTATTCTTCTATGAGATGAAGGATACACGCAGTAACTGAACCCCAACCTACCCCAAACCAGATGGCGGCCTGTTTGAACGACCAACTACAAGCAGTGTCTAATACTGATGAATGCAGGGATAATTGCAGTTGCATGTCTAGTGCAATTTGTCAAGTCAACTACCCAGCAGGCAATGCCGCTCTTGTCAGCCGACAATGCAGACTCGCGTTCTGTCGTTTCAGCAGGGAAGTGGATATCATCGCAGAAACTAACCGCCAAGCCTACCCCAAACTATGG
>JAJSRW010001365.1:0-40843 GCA_022414725.1 Microglena sp. YARC | reverse complement strand
AAAACGAGAGAGATCTGCTGCGCTCCCCAACCATGTGAGGCGATCAAGCTCTGTAGCATTCACTGCCCTCACCCCAGTTCCTCCCCACACACACACCTGCTGCCCCCCACCACACACAAGACACAAATTACCCCCCCCCGGCCCGTACATAATTATACCAGACACCACCATACCCTGCTACCCTCCCTGACAGGTGAGCGATGAGCCTATGTCAGCCTTTCGCGTCCCTCCCTCCCCACCCCACCACACAACTAAAACACAATTACCACCCACCACCTCCCACCCACAAATACCGCCACATCCACATCACCATTTACCTGCTACCCTCCCAAGCATTGAGCGATGCAGCTCTGTCAGCCTTCGCTCTCCCCCTCTCCCCTCCCCACCCCAGCCACCCACCCCACAACAAAACTTAACCTACACACATTACGCCCCACCAACCACCACCGCACCACAATTACACATCACACTCCACTCACCCCTGCTAGCTTTCAACCAGTTGAGCGATCGAGCTCTGTAACCTTCCCTCCCTCGCCCCTTCCTCCTTACGCTTGCCCCTCCCCCCTCCCCCCCACCCCAATCACAACACAACTACACGTACAGCCATTACCCACCATACCACCACCCACCAAATTATACACCACACACCACTAAACACCCTGCTACGCTTCGCACCAGGTGAGCGATGAGCTCTGGTCAACTTCCCCTCCCCTCCCCTCCCCTCCTCCTCCACCAACCCCACGCACCAACACGAACTACAACAATTTACACCGCCACCCCCCCAACCACAATTATGTCACTCACACTACATACCTGCTACCTCCCCAAGCATGTGAAGCGATGTGCTCTGTCAGCCTTTTCGCCCTCCGCCCGCTCCCCGCCAACACCCACCCCACACACCACACCACCACAACTACACTATCACCAATTACCCCAAAGTTACACCAACACATCCATTTACCCCTGTTACCCTCAAGCATGTGAGCGATCGAGGTCTGTTTCGCCTTACGCCTCCCTCGCCTCCCCACCCACCCACCCACACCACCAAACAAACTACCTACACACATTACCAGCCACACACCCACCCCCATCAATTCCACAACCACATATCACAGCATGCTCGCTTCCACCAGGTGAGCGATGAGCTCTGTAACTTCCCTCAGCCCTCCCTCCCCCTCCCCCCAACAACACCGCCCACCGAGACAACCACAACTACACAACATAATTCACCCACCCACCCCCACCACAATTATGTCACACACATCACAGCACCTACCTGTACCTCCCCAAGCATGTGAGCGATCGAGCTCTGTCAGCCTTCGCTCCCTCGCTCCTCCACCCCCCCACACCCACCACCACCACCACACAACTACCACCTACACCACACACTTAACCCCCACCCACCCACCCCCACCCCCCACAATTACCACCAACCACATTCACCAACCACCCTGCTAGCCTTCCAACCAACAGTGAGCCGATCTGACGAGCTCTGTCAACCTTCCCCCTCCCCCCTCCCCCTCCCTCCCCTCCCCTGCCCCCTTCCCCCCCCCCTCCCCCTCACCCCTCCCCCTCCCTTCAAACCACCACCCCTGCACCCACCCACCACCCTACCACAATACCACACACACAATTACCACCCACCCACACAATTACCGCCGCACACCACCTACCCTGCTACCCTCCCCAACCAAAGCTGAGCGACTGAGCTCTGTCAGCAATTCGCCATCCCCCCTCCCCACACCCCCACCCCACCCCCCCCACCCCACCCACCACTAACAACACATACAAACAAAATTACCACCCACCCACCCTGCTGCCCTCCACCAATCAGGTGAGCGACCGCGCTCTGTCAGCATTCGCACCGCCTACCCACTTCGGCAAGGGCTCAAAACTTTCAATGAGGCACAACCTCAATCTACGCTCTTTGTGCCTCAGGGCAAAACGCAAAGGATAAGTGTTGAAGCCATGCTTTGTCCACCGTCCACTACACCACCACCACTACCCACCACCTACCCCTACACCTACCCACTTACACCTACACCTCAATCTGCGTCTTTTGTGTCTCAGACAAAACGCAAAGGTAAGCTGATTTATGCACGGTGCTTGTCCGCCATCCGCCAACCCCCAAACCCCACCTACACCTACACCTACACCTCACGCCCACCTACACCTACACCTACACGCATAATCTACACCCCCACCTACCCCAACACTACCCCTACACCTTCACCACCACCTGGACCTCAATCTACGCTCTTTGTGCCTCAGACCAAATGCAAAGGTAAGCTGCTTTATGCGATGCTTTGTCCGCCATCCGCCACCCACCCCCACCTACACCTACACCTCAATCTAACGACCTTTGTGCCTCAGACACAAAAACGCAAAGGTAAGCTGTTTGAAAGCCATGCTTTGTCCACCGATCCACCACCACCACCTACCCTGTACACTCTACCCACACCCCCACCTACACTACCACCACACCCCACCACCCTAAACCTCCATTTTTATCTTTAATCTAACAAATGCCAAGGTAAGCTGTTTGAAGATGCTTTGTCACACACCACACCACACCCCACCACCACCACCACTACTAATACTACTACTACTATATGGTAAAGGTTAAGCTGTTGTAAGCGGATGGTTTGAACCATACAATCATCTGATCAGATCAGACCACCCACCCACCCCACCACCCCCACCCCACCCCCCCCACCCCCACCCCCACCCCCACCCCACCCCCACCCCCACCCCACCCCACCCCACCCCAACTACCCCACCACAACCACCACAACCCACCACCATCACCACACACCATCACCCACGCACCAACCCACGCCACCACCAACACCACCCACTCACCACCAACTACCACCACCCACCCACCCACCCACCCACCCACCCACCATCACCCACCATCACCACACCCACCACACCAATACCACCCCACCCACCACCGCCACATCAAGCACCAGCACCACCACACCATACACACACACTACCACCACCACAGACACCTCACACCACCCCACACCCACAATAACACACACCACACCCATCACCACCAGCACCACCACCACGCTTTCTTGATGCTATCCTGGTTGCCCACAATTGGCACCACCACCTGCCACCCACCACCCACCACCACCACCACCACGCTCTCCCCTACTGCCGTATCCATCTGCCACCACATATGCACACCCACCACCACCGCCCAACCATCACCACACCACCACCCACCACTACCACCCACCCCACCACCACTTACAACCACACCTACCACCCACACACCACACCCACTACACCACGACCCCCTCACAGCCTATCAATGCACCACAGATTGGCACACCCACCACCACACCCACTCATCCACCTACCCACCTACACCACCATCACCCACCACGCCCCCTCACTGCCGTATCACTGCACCACAGATTGCCCCCCCCCACCACCCCACCAACACCAACCACCTTCAACCTTCAAACCATCACCAGCCCACACGCCACCACCAACCACCTCACCACCCCAAACACCCCATCACCAGCACCCCCCCTTGACTGCCGTATCACTGCACCCACAGATTCCGGCAACACCCCCACCACCATGCACCACCACCACCACCCTTCAATCATCACCACCACCACTCACCGACGCCACTCCTACCACCACCATCACCACCACGCCCCCCTCACTGACCATATCTCTGCACCCACAGATTGGGCCATCCACACCACCACAACCCACCACCACACCACCACACCACGCCCCAAACCATACCACCACCACCACCATCCACCCACCACCCACCCACCCAGCTCACCACACCACCACCACCACCCGCCCACCCCACCATCACCCACCACACATCCCACCCACCACACACCACACATCCCCACCACCACCACCACCACACCCCACCACCAACACCACCCACCACTAATTACACCCAACACCAACGCCACCCATTACACTCCCCCCCTCCCCCGCCCCCACCATTACCACCACCACCCACCGTTACCGACCCACCCCACCACCACCACCCACCCATCACCACCACCCATCATCATCACCACCACCACCACCCCACCACCACCTACCACCACCATCACCACCACGCCCCCCCTCACGCCGTATAATGACCACAGATTGGTGGAACAAAACACCACGACACACACCCACCACCCCACCTACCCACCACCAGAACAGCCCAATCCGAACCATCCACCACCACCTATCACCACCAACACCACCACCACCACCCGCACCCACCACCTACCACACCCACCACCTCCATCTCCAGGCCTCCTCACTGCCGTATCAACTGCACACAGATAGGCACACCCCACCAACACCACCCCACCTACCACACCACACCTACCCCACTCACCACCACGCCCCCCTCACAGCGTATCACTGCACCACAAGATGGCACACCCACCCACACCACACCACCCACCTACCCACCTACCACCACCATCACCACGCACGAACCCCACTCACTGCCGTAATATCACTGCACCATCAGATTGGCACACCCACCACCACCACCACCACCTTCAACCATCACCAGACCACATCCACCAAAACCTACCAACACCATCACCACTACGCCCCCCTTACTGCCGTATCACTGCACCACAGATTGGCACACCCACCACCACCACCACCACCACCTTCAATCATCACTACCACCACCCACCACCGCCACCTACCACCACCATCACCACCATGCCCCCCTCACTGCCGTATGACTGCACCACAGATTGGCACACCCAACCACACCACCACCACCACCTTCAATCATCACTACCAACCACCACCACCGCCACCTACCACCACCGATCACCACCACGCCTCCCCTCCACTGCCGTATCACTGCGCCACAGATTGGCACAACACCCACCACCACCACCACCACCACCACAACCATCAACCATCCCACCACCACCACCCACCACCACCTCCACGCCCCTCACTGCCGTATCACTGCACCACAGATTGGCACACCAACACCACCACCACCCACCCACCTACCCTCCACTAACACCCATCACCACCACCACCACCTACCACCACACACACACCACCCACCACCACCTACCACCACCACCACCTCCACGCCCCCCTCACTGCCGTATCACTGCATCACACATTGGCACACCCACCACCACCACCACCACCTACCACCACACCACCCACTCACCACCACGCCCCCTCACAGCCGTATCACTGCACCACAGATTGGCACACCCACCACCACCACCACCCACCCACCTACCCACCTACCACCACCATCACCACCACGCCCCACTCACAGCCGCATCACTGCACCACAGATTGGCACACCCACCACCACAACCACCAACCACCCACCTACCCACCACTAACACCATCACCACCCACACCACCTATCACCACCACCACCACCACCACCCACCACCCACCACCCACCTACCACCACCACCACCTCCACGCCCCCCTCACTGCCGTATCACTGCACCACAGATTGGCAGAAACACCACCACCACCACCACCCACCCCACCTACCCACCACCAACCATCACCAGCACCACCACACCACCACGCCCCCTTACTGCGTATCTTTGCACCACAGATTGGAACACCACCAACCCACCCACCACTACCACCAACCACCACCACCACTACAACACCAACACCAACACCAACACAACAACCAACACCAACACAACACCAACACCAACACCAACCACCACAAACACCAACACCACCAACACCAACACACAACAACCACCACCCACCACACCAACACAACACCAACACCACCAACACAACACCAAACACCAAAACACCACACCAACACCAAACACCACCACCAACACCCACCACCACCACCACCACCACCCACCACCCACACCAAACACCACACCACAACCACCCCACACACCACCCACCAACACCACCAACACCCACCCTACCACCACCACACCACACACTACCACCACCACCACCACCCACCCCGCTCACCACCTTGATGACTGCACCACAGATCGGCACCGTCAGCTTGCTCAGGAATTGCTTCAACTTGGAGGACCTGGACCTGGACCACCATCACCACCACCCACCCACCCACCCACCACCCACTCACCATCACTGCCACATCACTGCCCCACAGATCGGCACTGTCAGCTTGCTCAGGAATTGCTTCAACCTGGAGGACCTGGACCTGGACCACCATCACCACCCACCCACTCACCATCACTGCCACATTACTGCCCCACAGATCGGCACCGTCAGCTTGCTCAGGAATTGCTTCAACCTGGAGGACCTGGACCTAACTGGATGCTCGCAGGTGGGCAGGGCCAACCTTTGGGGCAGGCCCCCCCCCTTTTAGGGTTGGGTGGTGTGTGTGTCATTGTGTGGGTGTGGGTGGTGTGTTGTTTGTTTGCGTGTGAGTGTAATTGTTTGTGTGTGTGTGTGTGTGTGTGTGGTATGGTGGTGGGTATGGGTGTGTGTGTTTGTGGGTGGGTGTGAGTGTGTTTGTGGGTGGGTGGGTGCGTGCGTGCGTGTGTGTGTGTGTGTGTGCTGTGTGTGTGAGTGTGTTTGTGTGTGTTTGGGGGGGGGGTGGGGTGGGGGGTATGGGTGTGTGTGTGGTGTGTGTGTGTATGTGTGTGTGTGTGTGTGTGTGTGTGTGTGTGTGTGTGTGGTGTGTTTGTGTTTTGTGTGTGTGTGTGTGTGTGGTGTGTGTGTGTGTGTGTGGGGGGGGGGGGGGCGTGCGTGCGTGCGTGCGTGCATCTCTCTCTCAGTGGTTCCATGAGCATCTCAGTAAATATATAATGTATACTAATATGAATCACCTGACATCACTGATAAAAAAATAAAAATAAAATGGCTTATACGCATGCAGGTGACTGAGTCAGAGCTGAAGCATCTCACTCTTAGTGGTCCCAGGAGCATCTCAGTAAATTTATTATATACACTCATATAAATAACTAGGAAATAATAAAATAATAAGATAAATAATAAAATAATAAAATAATTGATGTGAATACAAATATAAATGGCTTGCACGTGTGCAGGTGACTGAGTCAGAGTTAAAGGCGCTGCTAGTCGGAGCTGGCTCAAAGATGAAGCATCTCTCTCTCAGTGGTTGCAGGAGCATCTCAGGCAATGTGAGTCATACTCATGTGGTCATGCCTTGTTTGTCTAGGGTTTATTTAGGATTTATTTGGGGTTTGTTTAGGGTCCTACTCTTGTAGTAAGTGTGGGTAATACTCATGCAGTCATGCCTTGTTTGTTAAGGGTTTATTTAGGGTTTGTTTAGGGTTTATTTAGGGTTTGTTTAGGCTCCTACTCTTGTAGTTAGTGTGGTTCATGCTCATGTAGTCATGCCTTGTTTGTTTAGGGTTTGTTTAGGGGTCTACTCTTGTAGTCAGTGTGCTTCATACTCATGTGGTCATGCCTTGTTTGTTTGTTTGGCATTGGTATGGTTCGGTTTGGTTTGTAGGGAATAGGTATGGTTTGGATTGTAGGGAATAGGTATGGTTTAGATTGTAGGGAATTGGTATGGTTTGGTTGTAGGGAATTGCTATGGTTTGGTTTGTTTTGGTTTGTAAGGAGTTTGTTTGGTTTGTTTGGTTTGTTTGGTTTGGTTTGTAAGGAATTGGTTTGGTTTGGTTTGTTAGGAATTGGTTTGGTTTGGTTTGTAGGGAATTGGTTTGGTTTGGTTTGTAGGGAATTGGTAAGGTTTGCTTGGTTTGGTTTGTAGGAGAATGGTATGGTTTGTTTGGTTTGGTTTGTTGGGAATTGATATGGTTTATTTGGTTTGGTTTGGCATGGCCTGTTTGAATTAGTATGGTTGGTTTGGATTCTTCTGTTCTGTTTTATTTACTTTATTTTGTTTGTCAGAGTTTTCAAAAGCAGTCTTCACCCCTGCAGGCACTCCTTCATATATAGAGAATGGCAATATGATATCATATGATATCCTGTCATCATATGCCTAAAGTCTGTCTAAGCTAAAGCTACCATGTACATTAGAATATCATATGTCAGTATACGTGTGGTTCATACTCATGTAGGCATGCCTTGATTGTTGGGAATTGGTGTGGTATGGTTTGGTTTGGTTTGGTTTGGTTTGGTTTTTAGGAAATTTGTATGGTATGGTATGGTATGGTTTGGTTTGGTTTGGTTTTTAGGAAATTGGTATGGTATGGTTTGGTTTGGTTTGGTTTTTAGGAAATTGGTATGGTTTGGTTTGGTTAGGTTTGCTTTTTAGGGAATTGGTATGGTTTGGTTTGTTAGGTTTTTAGGGAATTGATATGGTTTGGTTTGGTTTGGTTTGGTTTTTAGGAAATTGGTATGGTTTGGTTTGGTTTGGTTTGGTTTTTAGGAAATTGGTATGATTCAGATGACTTGACTCAGATACCTTACAGGCCGCTTCACATTTTCCTTAGTACATATTTAAATTTGGGCAAGCCCAATAGCCCCAAGGGACTTAAAAATCAGCGTTAGCAGGCTTCATCATTGTCATACTTGAGTTTGCACAAGTTAAGGGGCCTGCTTGCTGGGCATAACGACACTGCAATAGAGGCCCAGCTCATCTTCAAATGGGGCCCCTTTCGGTAGGTGTGCAGTAACTATTTTAGGGTCTGAGCTTTCCCCAAGTGCTTGTTCTTTGGAGGTGTTCCTTGTTCCCAAGTGGGGAGCTGGATCCTTCCTCAGACTGCACTTGTACTTGCTGCAGTACCTTACAATAGTATACTGCACGTCTTACTTTGCTTGTATGTCCAGACCTGACAGGTCTGTCTTTGGGCTACTACCATGTGCAAGAGTCACTGTAGGTCACACACACACGGCCACTCTTTACGGCCTCCAGGCCTTCAAGAGTATAAAAGACAGGGGAAAGGTGTAGGAGGAGAAGGACCATGTACAAGGCACCAGGCTGTGCTAAAGGGGGAGAGGTACACAGGGCTATCAAAGGCTAGAGGCAAAGTTCAGCTTAACTGTCAAGTCTGGAACTAAATAAGCCTTGATGGCGTCTGACTTCCAACGTCCCTGGGTCCTGATGGTCTCTAGATCAGCCCCGTTAGCCCAGGCTGCTACTACACCTCCAAGTCTGAGGCTGTGCATGGCAAACCTAGCAGGATCTAGATCTAGCTTGGGGTGTGGGAGTGCAACTAGAGTGAGGTAAGATTTAAGTCTATAGGACAAAGCCTGACCTGTAAGGAGCGGGGAGTGAGACAGGCTAAGTGTGTCTAGGTTCCAGGCTGTAAGGAGTGGGTCCTCTGGTGAGGCTCCCTGTTGGGACCTCAGCCTGACGAGGGCCTCCATGATTCTCCTGACATGTAAAGAGTCTCTACAAACTGCTGGAAGTACTACTGTGGCCCCCTTCTCTTCCTGATCGGTCTTAGAACATCTAATGTGGATAACTACGTGGGACTTCCTAATGACTACATCTGCCAAGTTCAGAGCTATTAGCTCACTTCTCCTCAAGAGACCAAAGAAACCTATGACTAGCCATGCTGCGTCCCTTGTGACTAGGTCCTCCATGTGGGGCTGCAGGGTTTTCAGTTCCCTCATGGCCTCCAAACACTTAATAATAAGGGCCTTACAAAGGCCTTGTTTGCCAGAGGACACTCCCTTGGCGCCCTGGTACACCCTGATGGCCTGGGACAATTGGGCTACAACTCTCGAGTTCAGGGTGTGTAGCTCTAGTCTCTTGGACCTGTGCCACTCAGCCAGTGCTGAAACTGTGGTGGTGATGGTGGCGGGCTTGAAATGACCTGCCGCCCATCCCATAAACAGTTTCACAAAGGTGAGGGGCGCTTGTTCCTTGGGGCCAGGTGGGAGTGCCTCCTGCTCACTAATCATGTAGACCTCTGCCATGCACTTGGTGTATCTCTTCAAAGCACTTGCGTAGGTGTCTTGTGAGCTCACCGCCAGAGTGGAGCCCTCCAACATCACCAACCGCCTGGCGCGTTCATGGGCCTTGGTGCTGGTGATGTGGAGGTTGCTCTCCTGGAGTGTGCAGGCCGGGCACAGGAAAGTACCGCAGAACACAGCGTTCCTACCCATGCCTAGGCACTGGGGATGGGTGTGCTTGGAGCACGTGCTGCACCTTAGCATCCTCGCCTTGTGGCTCTGGCAGATGGTACAGCCTGGGGGGGGGGGGGGGGGGGGGCACGGTGACAACAATGGGGGGATTTAGTGAGCAGTCCTGATCACAAGCATGGTGAAAGGTATGGGGCCTGCGGTCTTCCCTTGTTGGGGTCAGTGAAGATCCTGGCACCCCTCCTGGTGAGCTGCCAAGACCCTAAAGTGGGGGTTCTTGGGCCCTGAGGTGCCTCCTATACCAAGGTGCATCTGGCCACTGTGGGACTAGTGCTGTGCAAATTGTGTCAGTGGGTGAGGCAACCCAAGCTGCATGTAAGAGATCTAGAGTTGGTCCTAGTGCAGCAAATGGAATGTTGGCCCAGGCCACTCTGCCTATGAGTTGTTGCCAATGTACATCAATGGGGCGTTGGATGGAGAACCAACGGGTGCATCCTCATGTCTGTTGTACCATCTGCTGCAGCAAAGCAGTCAATGGTGGGGGGTTGTTGTGTGTGGCAAAGAACTTGTACATGTAATGGTTGTTTGTGCTGTTGGATACCCCTCTGCTGGGTGCATCTGCAGGGTTCAGTACACCTTTTACATGCTTGGCCTTCACAGTGAACCCAAACTCAAGTCCTGTGAGTGCGATCTGGGCTAATGCATCCCTAATGCCTGGTATCCTAGATCCCCCCTTGTTCACTGCAGACACAGCTTGGACATTGTCCATATAGCATAAGACAGTGGTGCCCGCCAGTTCATGTGCCCAATGTTGTAGGCAAATCATGCAGGCACGGAGTTGTAGGATACCAATGTGTACATGTTGCATGGTTTCTGGCCAGGGGTATGAGAAAGTGTCATGGCCTAGAGTCCCTCCTGCGCCGAATACCTTACTGGCATCCGTGTACATGTGGACTTTGAAAGCCTTGCTATCTACATGTACGTCCCTTCTGACCAACATGCTTTCATGCATTCCCACTGAATCATGCCATTCCAAAGCCAGGGCTTGTCCCAGACCTTAGGTCACTGATGGTGCCTTGGTCCCATGGATTATGGCCTGTGGGTTTTAGTGTGGCATGAGTGGGGGTGACAGGGTAGAGGGCATCAAATAGATGTTGGATGTGCAAGTAACCCCATGGTGTGACCTTGGAGGCCCAGACTAGCTTCCCCACTAGGCATTCGAGTTCTTTCCTCCTGAGTGTGCCTCCCCCATCCCTTGACTGTATGATCTTCTGGACCTCTGTTCTGTACACCCTCTTCTTGTGTGCTGGGAGGTGCAGCTTCAAGAGTGGTGCATCGATCAAGAGTCCCAGGACCTCCAGTCTGGTGGTGGGGGTGGTGGCACCCTCATCTTTGGAGAGATCGAACTCTAGGCCTAGCAGTTCTGCCTCCTGGTCCATAGTCTTGAAGGCCTTCTGCATGTCCTCGTGAGACTCTGCCCTCATGGGATAGTCATCCACGTAGACATCACAGCTGGCCTTCAATCCTTCTTCACTAAATCTGTGGTTGAAAATTTTCTTACAGAAATTTGTCAGCTCACAAAAGAAGTGCGGGCTTTGGCCAGTGCCCTTGGGGAGTGCTATCCATCTACCTATTTTCCCCGTCACCGGGTGTCTGAAACCCATGTACCTCCTAGCTGTGGGGTGCAGGGTGACATGGTAGAAGCCATTCGTGAGGTCTCTCTTACCCAGCAGATCAGTTGGGCTGACAGATTTGAGGAAGGTTTCAGGAGTGGTCAAGACACATGGCAGTTTGCTCATTGAGCCATTGACACCAGTGATGGTAGGGTCTACCAAGATCCTAGCTTTACCGTTGGGTTTAATTCTGACCCCAAAAGGGTTGATGCAAGTCACAAAGTCTTCCTGGACCTGACCCTCCTGCAAGTACTCAACGAGTCCTAGCTTCTCTGCTTTATCTAGCTCGGACACCAGAGGTTGAAGGTTAAGCAAAGCACTGTTATGATTGCTGACCTCAATGGAGGCAGGTGGCAAAGACTTCCAAACCCAGGAGACAGGTCCTAGTGCAGCTACAGGACAGGGCAAACCCAACTTCTCAGCCCAGAAAATCCATCTCTCCCTCTTCAGCTTAGTCCCCGATGAGTTGAACCACAGACCCTTGTCAACCATGTCATGCGGTTGGTAGACTTCATCACTGAACTGCCCCCAATCCTCCCACATCTCACCATCCGTATCAGATTTTGGCCGTTTGGCGTCCTGCTCTGCCTTCAACTGGGCAACCTGGCCCTGCAGAATGGCCAACTGCTGTAGCAGTTCGGAGACCGCGGGGGTTGGTGTCTCGTCTGATCCTCGGGTGCGCTTGGATCCGGCAGTAGTAGAGCGCGAGGGGAGGGAGTCTCCAGGCGGGGGTGCCACAGCCTTCGCAGACTTGGGAGCAGGCTTGGGTGCCGACTTGGATGCTGGCTTGGGATTGGGCTTGTGCTGCTTCTTGGCCGGCTTGTAGATGTGGTTGCCAGATATAGATCTAGATGTGGCTGGGGCTGCCCTTCAATACAAATCAAGTAAGGGTTTACCAAACAGCACTCCTAAGAACATCGTGTGATAATATAGGTGCAGATATCTTGTTATGTGTGTGTCATCCTAGTACAGCGTCCATGCTAATCTACTCTGTATCGTTCCAATTTGAACAGATGTTCTCAAGAGGCGTATATAGCTTATATAAGACTTATTCAGGTGTAAACGCTATCTACGTGTTTATGTGTGTTGCATCCTTGCGCATGGGCCATGCTAATCTACTCTGTATCGTTCCAATTTTCACAGAT
Organism: Microglena sp. YARC; assembly: GCA_022414725.1. Classification (NCBI taxonomy): domain Eukaryota; kingdom Viridiplantae; phylum Chlorophyta; class Chlorophyceae; order Chlamydomonadales; family Chlamydomonadaceae; genus Microglena; species Microglena sp. YARC. The sequence goes on along the minus strand of JAJSRW010001365.1, from coordinate 27,996 downwards.
GTTCTCTACAGGTGTTTATACCTTTTTGTGTGTGTGGTATCCTAGCACATGGGCCATGCTAATCTACTCTGTATCGTTCCGATGTTAGCAGATGTTCTCTACAGGTAAAGAACATTTTGAACATTCAAAAAAAGCTAAACCCTAAACCCTAAGCCCTATAACCCTAAACCCTAAACCCTAAATTGGATAGCTTTAAGAAATGCCCAGGTCTAACCAAATTTGGCTTGAACCAGGCAGCTGTTTTTTTTGATGTGCGACCGGTCGCACATTGTGTGACGCGGTGTGACCCCTGTGCAACCCTCAGGTGTGCGAGTTTGAGACGAAATGGGACCTTGGTCGCCACGAAGTGTGACCGGGAGCGAGTGATTTGTGACCTGGGTCGCACCTGGGTTGCATCTGGGTCGCACAGGCCCAGCCCAGGTAGCTAGCTTATGCCTACCCCGCGTGGAAGTAACCTAGTCAGAACAGGCAAGCAGCTAGCTTATACGAAAGGAAATATTTGCTTCTCTGTCCTATATATCAGTTTAATAATATTCATATCTGTATATCTGTATATCTGTATATCTTATACTTGGTGGTTGGCCTCAGTGAAAGAAAACAGGCTGGCCCCCTCAACCTCACGTCTCATAATATGGCATACTATTTATTTATTTATTTATTACATTAATATGCATTAAAAACATAAAATATAAAATATACATATCTCCATAGTAGCCTAGTCCAAAAGCCCTAAGTTGTACAAGATTGTGGTACAGAGCCGTACAGGCCCCAAAATGCTCGGAATCGAATTCTGTCTGGCCCAACTTTCGCGTAATTGTGTCAGCTACGCGCACATGTATTTCCGGTCTGCATTCGCATGCGATCGCGAGCAGCCTTGTTACGGGAAGGCAAGGAAGCCGGTGCAGTACATCAGATGTGCGATAATTGTGGTACAAATCCAGATCGCGCCAGGCATGAGGCCGCTCGAGCTATTCTGAATCATGTCACCACGGGACGAAAGGCTTATCAAACCCCCACCACAAAGTCGGAGGCTGCGCTTCAGCCTCGGAATTTACTGAGATAGCAGTACAACTCGAAAATTCACCTGATCACCTCCCAATCCCACCTCCCAACTTGAGATTTCACCCCCCTTTCCTAAATCAAAAACTAACTTCAGATGTGGATGTTTGAAACAAAGTTGAAAAAGTTGTTTTTTGAATATATTTTGAAAATAAATTTGAAATTTGAAATTTGAAATTTCAAGAAGAAACAAAAAGTTAGTTTTCGTGTTACGAACCAAATATAAGACCCCAAATGAAACAATTCAGCTTGTGCAGCGTTGTACCACACTTAGGGCACCCACAATATATAAATAATCAGTATTTTGGGGGTGCATATACACCCGTACTGCCCATGTACTGCCATCCAAAACCTGATGCAACAATTACTTATAAGGAAAGATGCACAATAGGGCTACCTACTTTTATTTTACGAAAACTTGTTTTTGATAGCGATAGGCTCCGTTCCACTTCTACGTAAAGTCCGTACCGACTTATAATGAAAACAATCACATGTTTTGCTTTGCCTGCTTTCCACAACCTGAGAGAACCCAACTCTGAGTATTTATATGTTGAACTGATGTGGTTAGGTAACTTCTTAGCAAAAAAAGTTTTCTTTGGACTTGAGGTATTAGGTGAAAACCATCCGTAACACTCCTAAGGGTCGGACTTAGGCACGTATGGAGATAAAACATAAAATAGAATATACGTAAAACATAAAATATAAAATATACATGAAACATAAAATATAAAATATACATGCAACATAAAACATAAAATAGAATATACGTAAAACATAAAATATAAAATATACATGAAAACATTTGACTTAAACCCCTTTTAATTCGACAAGATGACAAAAATTATGGAAAATTACGAACATATCGGAAATGACAACTTATCTTGATGGCCACCCCCAGGTCCTGAAGGATGTCGGAGAGCTCTGCCCTCAATTGATTCATTTAAAGGTGAGCTGCTGCTGCTGCTGCTGTCGTGTTTGCTGTTGGTGTTGTTAGGGTTAGGTTTGTTGTTGTTGTTGGTGTCAGTGGTGTTGGTGTCTGTGTTCTTGTTTGTTGTTGTTGTTGTTGGTGATGGTGTTGTTGTGTGTGCTTGTGTGTGCTTGTGTTTGTTGTGCTTGTGTTTAGGATACAGGTTTTTTAGTTTTTATAGGGTTTAGCAAAGGGTTTAGGGTTTGTTGTTGTTGTCGCTTTTGCTGTTGTTGTTGTTGTGTTAGTTGTTGTTGCTGTTGCTGTTGTTGTTGTTTTTGTTGTAATCTGTGTGGTCTATAGTCGGTGGTGTTGGTGTTTGTTGGTGTTGTGGTCGATTTGGTCTGTAATACGCTATGTTGGTGCTTGTTGGTCTTGTCGGTGTTGTAGTATGTGTGGTCTGTAGTCGGCGTTTTTGTTGTTGTTGTTGTTGGTGGTGGTGGTGGTGGTGTTGGTGTTGGTGTTGTTGTTGGTGTTGTTGAAGTCTATGTGGTCTGTAGTAGGTGTTGTTGTTATTTGTTGGTCTTGATGCTGTTGTAGTCTGGGTGGTCTGTAGTCGGCGGTGTTGGTGTTTGTTGGTATTGTAGTCTGTGTGGTCTGTAGTTGGCGGTGTTGGTGTTTGTTGTGTGGTCGTCTTATTGGTGTGTTGTAGTCTGTGTGGTCTTGTAGTAGGTGGTGTTGGTGTGTTGTTTGGTGTTGATGCTGTTGTAGTCCTGTGTGGTCTGTAGTAGGTGTGTTGGTGCTTGTTGGTGTTGATGCGTGTTGTAGTCTGTGTGGTCTGTAGTAGGGTGGGTGTTGGTGCTTGTTGGTGTGATGCTGTTGTAGTCTGGTGGTCTGTAGTAGGTGGTGTTGTGGCTATGTGTTGATGCTGTTGTAGTCTGGGTGGTCTGAAGTCGCGTGTTGGTGTTTTGTTGTATTGTAGTCTGTGTGGTCTGTAGTTGGCTTGTGGTGTTTGTTGGTGTGGTCTTAGTCTGTGTCTGGTCTGTAGTAGTGTGTTGGTGCTTTGTTGGTGTTATGCTGTTGTAGTCTGTGTGGCCTGTAGTCACGTTTGGTATTTGTGGTGGTGTTGATGTCGTAGTCTGTGTGGTCTGCCTGTAGTAGGTTGTTAGTGCTTGTTGGTGTTGATGCTGTTGTAGTCTGTGTGGTCTGTAGTATGTTGATTGTTGTTGTTGAGCTGTTGTAGTCTGGGTGGTCTGTAGTATTTGGGCTTGTTGGTGTTGATGCTGTTGTAGTCTGGGTGGTCTGAAGTCGGCGGTGTTGGTGTTTGTTGGTATTGTAGTCTGTGTGGTCTGTAGTTGGCGGTGTTGGTGTTTGTTGGTGGTGGTCTTATTGGTGTTGTAGTCTGTGTGGTCTGTAGTAGGTGGTGTTGGTGCTTGTTGGTGTGTTGATGTTGTAGTCTGTGTGGTCTGTAGTAGGTGGTGTTGGTGCTTGTTGGTGTTGATGCTCGGTCTGTGTTGTCTGTAGTAGTTGTCCTGTTGGTGGTCAATGCTGTTGTGGTCTGTAGTAGGTGGTGTTGGTGCTTGTTGGTGTTGATGCTGTTGTAGTCTGGGTGGTCTGAAGTCGCGATGTTGTGTTTGTTGGTTTGTAGTTCTGTGTGTCTGTAAGTTGGCGGTGTTGTGTTTGTTGGTGTGTCTTATTGGTGTTGTAGTCGGTGTGGTCTGTAGTAGGTGGTGTTGGTGCTTGTTGGTGTTGATGCTGTTGTAGTCTGTGTGGCCTGTAGTCAGCGGTGTTGGTATTTGTTGGTGGTGTTGATGTTGTAGTCTGTGTGGTCTGTAGTAGGTGGTGTTGGTGCTTGTTGGTGTTGATGCTGTTGTAGTCTGTGTGGTCTGTAGTAGGTGGTGTTGGTGCTTGTTGGTGTTGATGCTGTTGTAGTCTGTGTGGTCTGTATTAGGTGGTGTTGGTGCTTGTTGGTGTTGATGCTGTTGTAGTCTGGGTGGTCTGAAGTCGGCGGTGTTGGTGTTTGTTGGTATTGTAGTCTGTGTGGTCTGTAGTTGGCGGTGTTGGTGTTTGTTGGTGTGTCTTATTGTGTTGTAGTCTGTGTGGTCTGTAGTAGGTGGTGTTGTGTATTTTGTTGGTGGTGTGATGTTTAGTCGGTCTGTAGTGGGTGGTGTTTGCTTGTTGTTGAGGCTGTTGTAGTCATAGTAGGTGGTGTTGTGCTTGGGTGTTGATGTGTTGTGTCTGTCTGTAGTAGTGTTGATTGTAGTGGGTGTCTTGGTTTGGTGTTTTTGTAGTCTTGGTGGTCTGTAGTCAGCGGTGTTGGTATTTGTTGGTGGTTGTGTGTAGGTGGTGTTGGTGCTTGTTGGTTGTTCTGTAGCGGTTGTGTGGTTGTTGTTGGTAGCGTGTGATTGTTGTAGTCTGTGTGGTTCTGTAGGTGGTGTGGTGTTGTTGTTGTGCTGTTCTGTGCTGTTGTATGGTCTGTTGATGCTTGTAGTCTGGTCTGAAGTCGGCGGTGTTGGTGTTTGTTGGTATTGTAGTCTGTGTGGTCTGTAGTTGGCGGTGTTGGTGTTTGTTGGTTGTGGTCTTATTGGTGTTGTAGTCGGTGTGGTCTGTAGTAGGTGGTGTTGGTGCTTGTTGGTGTTGATGCTGTTGTAGTCTGTGTGGCCTGTAGTCAGCGGTGTTGGTATTCGTTGGTGGTGTTGATGTTGTAGTCTGTGTGGTCTGTAGTAGGTGGTGTTGGTGCTTGTTGGTGTTGATGCTGTTGTAGTCTGTGTGGTCTGTAGTCAGCGGTGTTGGTGCTTGTTGGTGTTGATGCTGTTGTAGTCTGTGTGGTCTGTAGTAGGTGGTGTTGGTGCTTGTTGGTGTTGATGCTGTTGTAGTCTGTGTGGTCTGTAGTAGGTGGTGTTGGTGCTTGTTGGTGTTGATGCTGTTGTAGTCTGGGTGGTCTGTAGTCGGCGGTGTTGGTGTTTGTTGGTATTGTAGTCTGTGTGGTCTGTAGTTGGCGGTGTTGGTGTTTATTGGTGGTGTTTATTGGTGTTGTAGTTGGTGTGGTCTGTAATAGTGGTGTTGATGCTGTTGTAGTCTGTGTGGCTGTAGTCAGCGGGTGTGGTATTTGTTGGTGGTGTTTTAGTCGGTGTGGTCTGTAGTAGGTGGTGTTGGTGCTTGATGGTGTTGTATTCGGTGTGGTCTGTACTAGTTTTTGTTGGTGGTGGTGGCGGAGTGTGTTGCTTGTTGCTTGCTGTTTATTGCTATGCATCATTACTAATGAATCATGACCAACCATGATATATATGTGTCCTACTAATCCTTAAGTTGAGGCTGTAAAAATCCCCATACAATTTGAGAAAGATATGACCCTTTTATTCCACTTTTCCCTAATCAATTTTTGGGTATTACCGGTAATACCCGGCAACCCAGGACAACCACTCAGTGTTCCTAACTACCATCCACACTTGCTATCTACCAAACTAGGACCTAGGATGTACCGCTCATCAAGGCTTACCACCACGCACCAGCTATTCACCCCCAACCCAATCAAAACCAAACCAAACCAAACCAAACCAAACCAAACCAAACCAAACCAAACCAAACTAAACCAAACCAACAGGCACTCAACCTCTCGTGGTGCACCAGTGGGACTGAATCAATCCTATTAAGACCAAACCAAACCACACCAAACAAAACAAAACAAAACAAACCAAATCAAACCAACAGGCACTCAACCTCACTTAGTGCACCAGTGAGACTGATTCGATCCTATCCAAACAAAACCAAGTAAAATCATCGGGCACTCAACCTCACTTAGTGCACCAGTGGGACTGATTCGATCCTATCCAAACAAAACCAAGTAAAATCAACGGGCACTCAACCTCACTTTGTGCACCAGTGGGACTGATTCGATCCTATCCAAACCTAACCAACAGGCACGGGGCCTGACTATTCGAGATGAGCACTTGCGTCAATTCGCAGAGGAGTGCTCAGGCCAGCTGCAGGCACTCAACCTCACGTGGTGCACTAGTGTGACTGACCAAGGACTGGAGCATGTGTTAAGGAAGAACCCACACATGACACATCTGGAGGTGTGGAATAAATGGATTCATATGGACTGTTTGTTTGCTAATTTATTTATTTATTTATTTATTTATTTATTTATTTATTTATGTATTTATTTATTTACTTATTTATTTTATTTATTTGTTTATTTATTTTATTTATTTATTTATTTATTTATGTATTTATTTATTTATTTATTTATTTATTTATTATTTATCCACCGGTATATATATAATGTATATATAGTGTGACTGACAAAGGACTGGAGCATGTCTTAAGGAAGAACTCACACATGACGCATCTGGAGGTGAGAAATAAATGAATTCATATGGATTATTTCTTTATTTGTTTATGTATGTATTTATGCATGTATTTATTAATTTATTTATCCACGGATATCTATTTTAACCACATGACGCATCTGGAGTTGAGATTGTTTTTTATTAAACACCGGCAGGAGGTGCCTAGGCCTCAGGTAAATAATGGCACAAGTAGAATGATGACTAGGGTTGGGCCGACATATAAACGAATAACATACGTATATACTTTATAAATACGCCGTATGTTTTTCTCGAATCGACCTTATATACGTAACTTCAATTTTGTACTTCGAGAAGTGCAGCACACGTCCCGGCACCTACCTTTCTTGGTTTTCATTCTATGTTTGATTTAGATAGCTTATTGGAAAGCTCTTGACTTCCTCTATCACATTATGCAATAACATTTACCATTCACATGCACTATTTCATAAACACTTGGCCTAAAGGTTGCTCTAGATAGCCAGGATGACGCACATATCAGAGCGCCTCCTAGCCTTCCATTCCACAAGCTGTGCTTCTACGTGGGCTTGAAGGATTGGTGGTGTAAGCCTAGTGCAATGTGAACATGTGCAATATTACAATATAGTTATGTACTTATATTATTACACACTAATACAGTTATATAATAGACCAACTGGCATTTAATGGCGCCCTTAGATTGGCAACGCGCTTCTTGGTCAACGCGCATTCTGATCGTGATTTCTTTTTCTGAGAGTTGGACAACCTTAACTTACAGGTATTGTTTCTCAGAGTTGACATGTGATGCCAATGAAATATATAACGCAGCAATACCTTTAAACCCATGTAAATGTATTTTCTCCAGAAGTTCAAAAACATTGCATACGTTTTGTAAGTTTATATGCATACGTTTATACATGTATACAGCTTATACAAATAAAAACATGCATTTGCTTTTCAATCCTAATGATAACACATGTGGAATGATGAAGTCGGCGCAAGAGGCATGTTCGATCACTCATATGATTTATGGCCATACAAAGGGCTTTTTTCCCCACTATATTGCGATCGGTAGTTCTGACCCCGTTTTGGCAAAATTATCGCTATAAAATGTGAATCCCCCCCCCCCCCCCTTCCCCTAATGGCTCTAACAAGCCTTAGCAAGGCTATTTAAGCTATAAAGGCTATAAAAGCACTAAAACGCTGTCCCTGAAGGAGGCCTACAACCCTAAAGCTAGAAGAAAAAACCTTTAGATTTGAAAAAACAGCCCTGGCCTTACACCTGTTGTTTGTTAGAGACGGCCAACCCCAGGCCTCCAAACCCACACATGACACATCTGAAAAACAAAAGTTGGACCACCTATCCCTAAAAACCTGAAGAGCCCCCCCCCCCCCCCCCCCCCCTCCCCGCCTCCCCTTCAAATTTGGAGGCCTGGGTACCTCCTGATGTATAAGATAATCTTGAAGCCAGACCATTACTCACAACTTGGTGCCTCCAAACCCACACATGACACATCTGAAGATGATAAATAAATGGATTACTATGGATTATGTTTTTATTTATTTACTTATTTATTTATTTATTTATTTATTCATCCACCGGTATCTATTTTTCTATTAATTTCTCTGTATATTTCTATTGAATGAATTAATTGGGGGAATTCATATGGAGCAAGGGTATAAGAAAGGAGTTTGTCTATGGGACATAGAGAAGCACGTATTTATTTGAAGCACATATTGTTAGGGGTCAGCTATGTTATATAATTAGTGAATAAATAATATTATAGAATATTAGATAATATTAGTCGGACAAGCCGTCTCACCAGAAAAGCGAATTTATTTGAAAAACTAATATTATTGTGACATCTGTGTGACACTATAATAATATTAGTTAATATTAGTTTTTCAAGCACTAATATTAGTTGCCGTTCCCTACACATGAAACAGATTACATTGTTAAACAGTGGTCCTGCCGCGATACATAGGCTCAGGCAATAGAAAACATTCAATGTAGCTAAAATGTAGCTAAAATTTTCAAGCACTAATATGAGTTGCCGTTCCCTACATATTGTGTGATCTGCTAATGTTCAACGACTTGCGTAGACACTCATGGAGTGCTACGTCGAGTCGTTGAATCAGGGGTTCTGAGAGAGCCAATGTCTCGCTCCCGTACACGAGGGTGGATGGTATGATAGCTTTGAACACCAGATTCTTGATTTTCCTGGTTATGCTGTGGTTTTTTTGTAGCCTAACCAGAGAAGCGCAAGCCTCCCCCTTGTCCTAGCAATCCTGCGTTTGACCTCCTCTTGTAGGTCCCCATCTGGTGTGAACAGGTTACCTAGGTACATGAATGAGGCAACAAAATCAATGCTGCCCCCATTCAGTGCTATGGGAGTGGGAGTGGGGTGAGAGGGGGAGCTAGACAGAGTGTGCAAGTGCATAGCCTTTGTCTTCTTGTAGTTAATGGACATACCCCATGTTCCTGAGGTGGTCTCAAGACTCTTTAAGAAGGAGGTGAGGCCATCTTTGGAGTAGGACAAGAGGACTAGGTCATCAGCATACAGGAGGAAGGTGATGTAATGGGTCGTAGCTTGGGGGTGGGATCTAGGGTTGGCTGGAGTGTTGAGCAGTCCATTCATGTCTGAGGCAATTGGGATCCAAGCTGGATATCCTCTAGTGAGAAACTACTTATAACCAGGTGATCCATGAACAGGTTGAAGAAGAGGGGGAAGAGGGCACATCCTTGCCTCACTCCTGTTTTCATCTCAAACTTTCTGGATCTGTAACCCTGGACAAGGACCTCTCCTGAGCATCCATTGTACATCTCTTTAACTATGCTTACTAAGTGGGGATCTACCCCTCTGGCAGCCATCAGGGTCCAAATTACCTCTCTGTTGACGCTGTCGAAAGCCTTGCGGTAGTCCACAAAAGCTGCAAAGAGCGGGGCCTCCCCTGCCTTGGATAGTTCACAAATGCGCCTCATGGTGAAGAGCTGGTCAGCACAGCCCCTACTTGCTCGAAAACCACATTGCGCCTCATGCAAATTTGGCTTGATGGTGGGCTTGAGTCTGTCGATTAGCACATTCGTGTAGACCTTGCTACATACCGACAGCAAGCTTATACCTCTGTAGTTGTCTGCCAGTAGCTTGCCTTCCTTCCCCTTGTAGATATACGTCACAGTGGCTTCCTTCCATGACTGGGGGCAGCAGCCTGATGCTCATGTCACTGATATGACCCTGTGTAGCCGTGAGGCAACTGCTTGGCCACCCAGCTTCAGCATCTGCACAGCGACTGCACAGTTTCCTGGTGCTGTGTTCTTCAGCTTTTGAATAGCCTTCATCACCTGCTCTATTGTCGGTGCGCTGGCGCCTGAGGGCGGGGGGATAGCGCCTGGTGCAGATGGCTGGGGCGCTTGGGCCTGCTCCTCTTCCTCTCTCCTGTGAGCTGCCTCTAGTATGCGGGTCCTCTGTCTGGTCTGGGGGTAGCGCTTGTCTCGTGGGGGATGTCTGGTTGAGGTGGCGGGATGGGGAAGGAGGGGGTTGGGGTCTGACGCCTGCCAGGGTCTCTAGGGCAACGGTGGACTCCACATTCAGCGTGCGCTCACTGTGGATGGCTAGGAAATTCGTTATTGTTTGAGGGTCTGATGTTGGGCCCTCTCTCTCTCTCTCTCTCTCTCTCTCTCTCTCTCTCTCCTCTCTCTCTCTCTCTCTCTCTCTCACTCTCACTCTCACCCTCTCTCTCTCTCACTCTCTCTCACTCTCTCCTCATGTGGAGGCTGTTTACCTTCTAACTGACACAGCTCTGCGGCTTCTGCAACAACACATACACACTCTCTCGCTCTCACACACACATACACACATAAACATTTCCCCCTCCCCCCTTCCCCCTCCAATCCTCAGGTGGAAGCCGTGTACCTTCTAACTCTCACAAACTCTGCAGCGTCTGCATCAGCACATACACACTCTCACACACACACACACATTTCCCCCTCCCCCCCTCCCCTCCCCCCCTCCAATCCTCAGGTGGAGGCCGTATACCTTCTCACTGACACAGCTCTGCGACTTCTGTAACAGCATATACACACACACTCTCTCTCACATACACTTACACATACACACACACATCCCCCCCCCCCCCTCCCCCTCCAATCCTCAGGTGGAGGCCGTGTACCTTCTAAGTGGCACAGCTCTGCAACTTCTGTAGCAGCACATGCACACTCACACTCTCTCGCGCGCACACACACACACACACACACACACACACACATGTATCCCCCCCCCTACCCCCCCACCCCCTCCTCCAATCCTCAGGTGGAGGCCGTGTACCTTCTAACTGACACAGCTCTGAGGCTTCTGCAACGGCACACCCTAGGCATTCAGCAACTCAATATCCGAATGTGCCATTGCTTGACGGCAGACGCCATTGTGGATTTCGCCAAGAGCATGCCGATTATTTCGCTGCACCTGTCTGGACTCATGGAGGAGGAGAACACGAAAGCGTTGGTTCGTAGGCTGAAGTTGGAGAGGCCAGATTGCAAGTTGTACTCGTAAACGAAACGGTTTGGGAGTCACGCCATTTGAATTGAATCCTCGGTGTTGCTGGTTTGTGTCGGGAGACCCACCTTCTGGTGTTAAATACCACAACCACCACAACCACAACCACCACAAACCCTGCCACAGCTATAAAAAAAGCAGTCGGGTGTGACAGGCACATGTTAATTAGTCCGAGATAAGTGGCACTACGGTACTGTACTACGTCAATGTGTAAAGGATTTGTAGGCGGAGGTTAAAGAAGCCAGATTGCAATTTGTACTCATAAATGAAAATGCTTGGGAGTGTTTGAGTGACAGCAGTCGGGTGTGTCAGGCACGTGTCAGTAAGTCCAAGAGAATTGGCACTACCGGTACTGCACTGCATCATGTACATAGAATTCGTAGGCTAAGGTCTGAGAAGCCGGATTGCAAGTTTTTTCTTGTAAATGAAAAAGCTTGGGAGTATTTATTACGGTATCGGATTTAGAACCTCTTCACATTATTTGGAAGGGGAAACTGATGTATGGAAGCGCCATATGGTCCCGTGGATAGATCGGGTCTGTGACTTATGTGATCTGTTCCTGTTCTGTGACTTCCAGCGTTTTTTTATTTGGTCATTAACTAAAATAATCGTGCTGCACGTTTCCCAGGTCTGGAGACTTCTGTGATGGTCATGTTAGAGACAAACATCATGCGGTTTTTGAATGTATCGATGAAGTATTTTTAATGCGAGAGATAATTAGAATTACCTGGTTTCCCAAAATACATTACATTTCATGTGAAAGTCTACTTGACACCGCGAGGGTGTATGAGACTCTGTGCTTGAAACAAAAAGAAAAAGCACCCACAAAGCAAAAAAAACATTACATCAGGGGTGTGTAAAATGTGACAAAATGATTTCTGTGGACCGTGGATTGCCTACGTTCCTACGTGAGGAATCCATCTCCTGCGCTGCCTCGCCTACTGCCCAAACAAAATTCCATTGTCTCTGTCGCCGCGTTGAAGACGTCCCGCAGACGCAGTCTTGCCTGTCACCGTAGATCCAAAAAGTGAGTGGAGTTGCCCTCACTTGATCCCACACAGCGTCGAACAATCCTTTGAGATCGTTGTGCCTGGAGACTTCGTACCTTGCACATCAGCATCCCTTCGGATCCCCAATCGCTGTAAACACCCCCTCTCCTCTACCTCACAACTCATCCACCACTCCGAACTACAACCCCAAGACTGAAGATCGTCGGCCCTCACATCCGAATTACCCACAGGTCGGTTTATTAACTCGGTGTGAAGGAGAACAAGACCCCAAGACCCCAGCGCCGCGACAGACAACATGCAGAAGAAAAGCATCTTCGATGGCGGACCTACGTACCGATGGTAAAACTTCTCAGCAGCCTTCATCCGCCACCTCAAATCCACTCCAGGATGCATGGGAGTCGCCCAAGACGCCATCCTGCCGGCTCCCCTCCACGGGGAACCTCCTATAGGGGATGAGTACCCTAATGAAGAACTGTCTTACCCAAACCATGGAAATGCTGATGCAGGTCTTGCGAATCGTTCTGTTCCCACACGGATTACCATCTACAAGAACGCCATAGCTTACTCAGAGCTCTTGTCTTTCCTTTCAGAACCCATCCAACAAGCAGTAATTGCCCAGACTGACATGGCCACCGTTGCTTACAGATTCCTGAAGGCCACCTACGGAGAGAGACACTCAGACCTTGAGACAGGATCAGGCAGAGCCCTTTACAGTCTGTATATGACAACAACTGAACCCTTGCAGATCTATCTGTCCAGAAGCTCTGACCTCTACTGTCAGCTCCCTCTTGTCAATGGAGTCAGCAACACAACCATCCCTGCTTTCCTCAGTCTTCTTGTGCAGGGACTCAAATCTCGCCCAGAGTATGATGGATTCAGAACATCCTTCCACAATGCAGTATGTCCTAACTTTGCCTCCTTCCAAGCTCAGATCACTCGGTACCAAGTATCCAACCAGATCTCTGAAGACGCCCAATCCCCTGAAGAGACTGAGCACCTGGCAGCTGCAGCCTACAAAGGAGGCAACCACTATGGGAGATCTAACCCTAGGGAGGGGCTCATGTCAGCCAAGAAGATGACCTCCTGGAACTGTGGACGATTTGGTCACAACTATCTCCAGTGCCCGAGTGATAACACTGACCTGGCACATAGACCACCTGCCTCCACCACTGTTGTGGTTCTCCATCACCCTCCCGTTCAACGTGATGCCGACAAGAGGTCCTCCAGCAATTCCAAGTCCCCCAAGAGAGACAACAGGTCTAACAGGCCCAGACAACGTCAGAGCAGGAGCATCAACTGGTATAAGGCAGATTATGCCATCAACTGGTATTCCCTAACCTTCTCAGCTCTCACCAAGTTTAGAATATCCCTTGCACCTTCCCTGCAACCTAGCCTGCAGCTTCTTTGCAGCTTCCTTTATATCCCTGTGCAGCTTCCCTGCACCCTAACCTGCAGCCTCTCTGCAGTTTCCCTTAACCCCGCAGCCTCCTTGCAACCTAGCCTGCAGCTTCTTCTAAATCACCTGCAGACTCTAAACCCTGCAGCTCATACTAGCCCTGCAGCCCCATGCAGTCCCACCATAGCCAAGCTATCAGATTGAACTTTACATCAACTTTGAGACCTCCCTAGTGCACCCTGCCATCCCTAGTTATAACCTGAACAATTTATTATCTTCAAGTTATTTACTTGCACTATTCCAAATTTTCTAGTTTACATATCCTTATCCTTTCTTATGCCCCTCAGTTAATTCCAGGAATTCTTGATTTCAAGAATACCTTGAATTGGGGGGGATGTTATTATCCGACATACGTCGGTCGCTGAGTCGGCATAATGCATACCGGTACCTGGTCCTTCCAGATCCCGAGTTGACTGCCGCCAGGCCGCAGGCTAGCTGTGGCCTGCACGTGACTGCAGGATCTTACAGTACACTTCCATCTTCTATATGAGCGCACTCGTTGCGTCTATTAGCTATCTTCTCTTCAGTCTCTACTGTGTAAATACATCTACGATTGAAAGAATGCTGTGCACCAGACTTGGATGTCCTCCTCATGGGATGAGAGTGGGAAACCTGAGATGCCTAATTATTTCATAGGTGGCGTGTAATACCGTATGTCTAGATGTAGAACTTTCTCCCACTACGTAAAGATATATACTGATAGATGAGAACATCCAATTGCTCCTTGGATGGATCAATTATGTCACCAATGTTATTCTGGAACCGTTCCGTTTGCTGCTCCCCAAGACGACAGCCAAGAAGGAGTCCGAGGCCTAAATAACACTTAGGCCAAGTGAAGGGAGCTTCTACATTTAATTCGACTATTTTATTTCTGCAATGCATACGGTGTTTTTCAACGACACTAAACACGAACCGTTATCACCAGTACCGGTATTTGTTTTACTGTATCTCACATCATCCACTACGACGACTGTATCATCATAAATCTCGCTCTTCTTACTGGTACTAGGATAGTTCAACACGCACAAGTCTGCATGTCAACACGCGCACAATTCACAGGGGTTGCAACGTGCGCGTGTTACACACTACTACAGTTGGTCGCCCCCCTAGGGGGCTCAGACCTAAGCAATGCTTTCGCGATTTGGTGCTGTTTTCCCCAAGAAAACCGGTCAATTTTGCCGGTTAAACTGACTCCTGTCGCATGGAAGCGACGCGTGTTCGATTCCCGCTGGGGTCGGCTTACCTCAGAGGGCACTTTTTCGCGTAAGGATCTGTGGCCACGGACGCGGCGTTGCGGACTGTGGACGCGGCGTTTTCATTTGTCGTTACCCTCCTGTCCTGTGGACTCAATCTAGGGACCTGGAGCAATGGAGCATGTCTACGATTTCCCCTTGGGAAATTCGCATCTCCGTGCCTCTCGCAGCTCATTGCATCAGCGCATTGTGCTTGACAAGAAAATCTGCTGTTTTGCACTAGTACCTGCAGGTTGCGCAGTAGCACCTGTAGCCTCGGGAGTTGCTACACCTGCCTCCACGGAACTTCGGGGGTTCAGGGAGCTATTAAGTTCATTAGCCTTACAGGCCACCAAGTTGAATAATTATGCCATGCCATGCTATATTGATTCTTGACCCCCAAACATTAAATTGTACGGATAAGAAAGCACCTGCTTGTGCATCTATCACCAAGGAGGCTGCTACTGCTGCTTGACGAACAATACACCACCCCCTGTTCCGACCTACAGTTTGTTTATATTTTGACTGGGATGTAAGTGTTTTCTTTGGTTTTGATAGGGTTACACGCATATTTGGGGCGGAGGGGGGGCTCTGCTGCGTGCCACGTTGGTCGGCCCCCTAGGGGGCACAGCTCTATGCCATAGTTCCGCGAAATTGTCAAGTTTCCCAAGATCGCCGGTCAAATCAGCTTGTTACTCTGATTAGCCTGAAATCTAAGCGAATCGTGTTCGATTCCTGTCGGGGGCGGATTACATCGGAGGGCATTTTTAGCTTACGTATCTCAGGGTTACGGACTATGGACGCGGCGTTTTCATTTGTCGTTTCCCTCCTGTCTTGTGGACTCAATCTAGGGACCTGGAGCATGTCTACGATTTCCCCTTCAAAATTCGCTTCTTCGTGCCTCTCGTAGCTCATTACATCAGCGCATTGTGCTTGACAAGGAAATCTGCTCTTTCGCACTAGTTCATGCAGGTTGCGAAGTAGCAACTGTAGCCTCGGGAGTTGCTGCACCTGCCTCCATGGAACGTCGGATAGACAGTGAGCTAATAAGTTCATTAGTCTTACAGGCCACCAAGTTGAATAATAATGCCATGCCATGCTATATTGATTCTTGACCTCCCCAATATTAAATTGTACGGATAAGTAAGCAACTGCTTGTGCATCCGTCACCAAGGAGGCTGCTACTGCTGCTTGACGAACAATACACCACCCCCTGGGCCGACCTCCAGGGGACCCGCCAGGGCCCCCTACTATTTACTCGCAGAGGGCTTTGAACAACCCTGACCGGGACTTAGGCTCAGCTGATACCGGTAGCTCCAGCCAGCAATTTGGCTGCTCGCCGTCTCCGGCAATAAAATCAAGTACCAGGGAAAAGAGCGGGATTTCTGATTAATTGGTAAGACATTTGTGATGGTGGATAATGTCTGATACTGTGATGCAGTAATATAACTGCGATGCGAAAGATTCATACCGGGACTCTATTATTGGCTCCTCGGCATTACTAAACAATAATGCCAGGCGTGACCTCTCGAAGAATACAATTAGAGGATTTGTCCCAGCTCTCTGATTTATGTCGGGAGACCAGGGTTTTTTTTAGCTGCGAAATTTCGCATTATGTGATAAAACCCATTGTTTTCGAAATCGGCCCTACGATGAAACCCATAGTTTCAAGACTCGGCCCTGTCAGCTAGATTTGCCCTAAAGATGACCTGGCCTGGCTGACCTGGCTTTTTTTTGACTTGAATTCCAAGGGATTTTGGAAACCTACGATTTTTGCTCTTTCTGGATTCTGGGCAATAGGCTCCACAGCCAATATTGCGATGAAAGTGTTATTGTCTGATATACGTCGGACACTGAGTCGGCATAATGCATACTGGTACCTGGCCCCTCCAGGTCCCGGGTTGTCTGCCGCTAGGCCACAGGCTAGCTGTGGCCTACACGGGTCTGCAGGATCTTCCTGCAGACTCCCGTCTTCGATATAAGCGCACTCGTTGCGTGTATCCTTCTTCTACTTCAGTCTTCACTGTGTAACCAACAAAAGGTCATGGTCCCTGAACGCTAACCGAAGCAACGCCACTGCGCCTGTGCCAAGGACGATCTTCTGACCTGCACAAGGTGATAGTTTTTCCCTCAGACTAGCTCGACGGCTTGAGTACTGCTTTTGGCCCTGGATTGCCTGCGTGTTCACGTGAGGAATCTAACCTGACCGCTGCCCTCGCCTACTGCCCCACACAACAACTCTCCCGTTGTCTCGTCAATCCGTCCAAGACGACAAGAAGACGCAGTCCAGGAGTCTGAGTAGATCTTTGACGGGAGTTGCTAACTCATTAGATCATACACAGCGTTACCAATCCTTTGGGATTGAGATTGAGATTGTTTGTGCCGAGGAGATATTCAGCCCTGCACACCATCGCAAGCCACCCACCCCAAACCCCTCCCCCTCCCGCTCACTGAATCCGTCACCCTCACCCCCCCTGCTACTACCAACGCCATTTCAACAAATCGGATCCATTCGGATCCCCTTCGCTGTCAACGCCACTCCCTTGCCTCCGAACACACGACCAAGACTGAAGAACTGACAACCTTCGCAAGCCCCCCCTCCCCCCCACCCCAAATTCCTGCTCTGAGCTCTACTCCGACACATGTGTCTACACTGCTCGGAGCTCTCCATTTCCTCCTGTCCAAGACCGTCATTCCCATTCTCTACTTCGTGTAGAGATCTCCATTTCTCCCTTCCTCATCCCTGCTCTGAGCTCCCCTTCGCCACCTTTGCTACCCCTGCTCAAAGCGAGCTCTACGTCTCCCTCTGCTCCATCTCCAGCCCCCCCCCCCCCCCCCCCCCCCCCATCCTTCGTAACCTGCTACAATCATCACATTCCGGCTGTGATAGCCACTATAGCCAGAATGGGGGGAATCTTCTGATCATTGCGGACGCTTTAGCTGGACTTCGCTTCAGCCGTCGTCTAATCCTTGCGCATCATGATCTTTGATGGAGAGGGCTTCGACCTTTGGGACATCTTCATTGACGACAAGCTTCTGCCTCCTGACAGTCCCTGGCTAGGTAATCGCTTTTGGTCTACTATGTCATGAGATCGCCAGCTCCATGAAAATCATTAATGAGTATCTGTCCCTGGCATGAGACATGAGCTGAAAAGCAAGAATATCTCTGGTCCCAACTGGACTATGATGTACCTGAAAGCCTTTTATGGCACTAAGTCCCCAGCCACAGACTGTGTTTCAAATAGCCATGATGATAGTGATGCTACAGCCCTACAACCCCAGCCCTGCCAGCATATGTGCCACGTCTAGGACTGCCCCTGCCCATAGGACTGTCCCTGCCTCTAGGACTGTCCCTGCCTCTAGGACTGTCCCTGCCTCTAGGACTGTCCCTACCCTTAGGAAGGCCCCTAGGACTGTTCCTGCCCCTAGGACTGTCCCTGCCCGTAAAGTAAACCCTGCCCCAAACCCCATCATCTCAGAGTTGAACTATAAAATCCAAGCCCAAAACCATGAGATCCAAGAACAAAACCATACAATCCAAAACTTGGAACGTCAGATCTATGACATGGAATATGAGACTAGAATGCAGCAACTCCATGATAAATGGGTAAGAGAATTCTTTCCCACCTCCACACTCTGGACCCACTGGGGCATACCTACTGATCTTGCTATTCGCGTGCATGAGGCAACCATGTACCATGCACCCTCACCTGCTGATGCAATGCCATCCTCATCTGTCGACAACCATGTTCCAGCACTACACACATCACATGCTGCAGCACTCTGTGTCCCTGTTGAGGACACATCTGTCCACTCTGCCCCCCCCACACACAGCAGCTCTTGATGGGTGCAATCCCCTCCATGATCCTCACTTGCATGGGGGGAACCTGATTGATAGACCAGATTGGATAGTCCCAGCAGATGCAGATACAGACCCAGGTAGTGAAGCATCAAATCAACCTCTCCAACTTATCTGCTTGCAACCACCACCAGGTTTCCCAGCAATACCCCTAGACTGGTCACCAGTCCAAGATCTACCATCCACATGGACGGAGTTCTGCATTGCAGCTGGTTTCCAAAAATCACCACCACTCCAACCCATGACACCTGGCATAACACATGCACCTGCACACACACCTGCACACTCATCTGCAGCTCCTGTTTGATCCTCACTTGCAAGGGGGGAACCTTAGTGCATATGCAAGTACATCCAGCACACGTGATGGAGACACAACCCATATTCACTGTCCACGCCACTACCTATGCAAGTACATCTAGTACACGGGACGGCGAAAACACACACACACATCCACATCCACACCCACTGAGCATGTCACAACGCCTCCTACTCCCACTGATGCTCTGGTTGAACTCGTCATCATCAACCACCCCTACATCACCTCTGCCTTCCATCGTACTTCCTCCCTGCCCTGGCCCCACTCCCATAATAGGACAACCAAGGCGCCACACATCCTTGTGGGCATAGGATAAATGCTAAGCTTGTGAGCGATACCCTCGCTTGTGGACACAGGATAAATGATACCCTTGTGAGGGGATGTCAACAGCTGAACTCTGAACGGGGGGTATGAACTGATCTGATAACCTCTTGCTCCCCTGATATCAGCATTATGATCTGATCTGCACACTGATCTGCACACTGATCTGCACACTGATCTGCATTATGATCTGATCTGCACACTGATCTGCATAAATCGCAGTACGCTATTTTATGCAGACCTCCATGCAATGGTCACATTGACTCTCATGCGCATGCAGATCCCAGCACTTGTGAGCGATACCCTCGCTTGCTGAATAAATCTGCATGTACATAATTGTCTTTGAACTGATCTGCAGCCACTCTGATAGACAGCTTCCCTAATCTGCAGCCGCCATGATCTGCAGCTTCTCTGATCTGCAGCCATCCTGGTCTGCACCTTTTCTGCGGCAGTCATGGTTACACCCACTTCATATGAATGTCACAGCAACTCCTACCCACCTGGCAACCTCCCTAGTAGAGTCCGATTGATTTCCCCAGCAGCTCCCTAGAAGTACGCAAATGACCTGCAGCTCCCAGCAGGCCCTACAAGCCCTCTACATTCTCAACGGCTCCTAGCGACATGGCGTCAACTCTAGCAACATGGCAAGTCCAAGCTACTGGACCCTGGATGACTTCCCAGCACCTGGCATTTAAATGTGACCCCTAACCTGCTTGTCATTTTTTAATAGCAATGAACACTCTAGGAATTTAAATCCTGTCCTGCCATGTAACTAACACAGGCGGTTTGACTAGTTTTCTTGCCGACTCTGGCCCTCTGTTTACATGCTTGTTTCAAATGACTTCTCAGCATTGTACCTCCCTTCTGGAAGGACAGTTGTATTTACTGTCAAGCCCATCTTCTTATATCTTATAAATGATACTGGAAGTACCTCACCCTATCCTTCCATCTGGACGGATAGTTTTATGAGCTAGCGGAGGATGTCTACCTTAAGTTATTTCTCATAATGTCATCCGGTAATTTTGTGGATTCATTTAGAGCCCCAAATTATGGGGGAATAGTAATGCTGACCTTATGCATCCCAACTGACTTCTAGGTGGGATGTATCACACTTAGTCTCTCCAGTCTCTTATTTAGTTATCCTGATGTCACTCTTGATTTAGCAAGTCTTTGCAGGATTTCGACTTCCCAATTAGAGGGGGGATAAGTTAGATGACCTCAGGTATGACCGTATAAATTCTCGCTTCCCCTTATAGACTTACTTTAGTTTAAGTCTGTACCGACCTGGCAGCTCCTTAAAAGCTACCAACCTAGGTCAGTGATTTAGAGTTCTTAGATAAGATTACCACATTGACTGTGGCAGCCCGCCTTGCCACAGTCCAGATTACCTTACATTCTGATCTCTTGACAAGCCCTAACAACAATGTACAGCCACATATAGTGACTTACTGACTTCGAGACTTTCAAGTGCTTCCTTCCCTTTAGTTCTTGACCTGCATAATATTATTGTCCAAGTTCTTGACCGAAGCAGACCAGCTTCTTAGTCCATTGCATTCCTTTTATATCTATATTAATTCTTTATGCCCTCAGTTAAGCTTCAGGAATTCTTGAGCTCAAGAATACCTCATGTTGGGGGGGATGTTATTGTCCGATATACTTCGGACACTGAGTCGGCATAAATTGCATACCGGTACCCTGGTCCCTCCAGGTCCCGGGTTGCCTGCCCGCTAGGCCACAGGCTAGCTGTGGCCTACACGGGTCTGCAGGATCTTCCTGCAGACTCCGTCTTCGATATAAGCGCACTCGTTGCGTGTATCCTTCTTCTACTTCAGTCTTCACTTGTGTATACCAAAAAAGAAAGGGGGGTGGCCAATTTCCCTTTAAAATAACGTTGCGGGAGACCCACCTCCTGTGGTGTAACACCATCCACTACTAAAAAAGCTCGCCATGGCTCGAATGATTTGATTTAACTTGTTCATGTTCCTGCCAAAACACGGCAAGAAAGCCAAATTGCTGGCTGGGGGCATGTATCGGTAATCAAGTT
Organism: Microglena sp. YARC; assembly: GCA_022414725.1. Classification (NCBI taxonomy): domain Eukaryota; kingdom Viridiplantae; phylum Chlorophyta; class Chlorophyceae; order Chlamydomonadales; family Chlamydomonadaceae; genus Microglena; species Microglena sp. YARC. The sequence continues at coordinate 6,914 of JAJSRW010001365.1, read as the reverse complement.
CAAGTACCCCAAAAGTGTAAAAGGGGCTTGCTCTACATCGAAATTTCGAAAACTCAAGCTCGTTACAGACTACCGTACCGTAATACGTATGTGCCTTAAGTCTCTGCTGTCATCTAGTTGCAAAGGGTCTTATACTCGTATGTTATTGCTACATTTCTTTGTTACTGATGTGATTCTGATCAGATACCATAATGAGGCACTCGTGGTCCTTGTAGTTCACGTGAACAATGTTACCAAGTAGTCTGCCCAAGCTTGCTGAAAATAAAACCATGCAGCAATTCAAATCTGTAACATTAAACTTGCTGGGGCTTAGTAGACAGAGTACCATGGAACCCGTAACTTGGCCAAAGGCCACCATCTGGAGTGGTTCAAGCCCGGACCCCTAATCCGGTTTTGGCAAAGGGTCGTTTGCCAAACCGTTTTCCAATAACTTAAGGCGCGTACGGTATTGGAGGGGCTAGAATAAACAATCTATTCAAGATAATATATATCCCCAGCGGAATTGCAGGGGAGACAACGGTCAAAATAGGTCCTGCGACCAGATACTCATATATGCTTGTTAATAATACGTTACAGTCCAGGGGTAAGATTTAATAGGCCAAAGGGATTTGGTCATATATACCAGGAGGTGTCAAGGCCTTCAAATTTTTCATTCTCCCGATTGATTTTTTTCTGATAATGGGGCTGTAATCGCAATATCATTGCGATATTATGAGAACATTTTTTCACAGGGTAATTCTGAGCACCTCATTTGTGGGGGTTGGGGTGGGGTGGGGTGGGGGGGTGACCCCCCTCAGTTTAGTCCTCAGGTTTTTTTTCGAATTTTTTAATCAGACCTCCAAAGAAATTTCTCGAACCACCCTTGAGTAGGCCTTGTAAGGGAAGTCCATTTGGCACACTATGGGACCTTGTTGCAAAATCAAGTATTTACCCTTGGGTGGGTGGGTGAAGTGGGTTCAGCCCTCCGTCACTTCAACTCAGTGTTGTTTCTAACTTTTTACTGACCTCTCAAAATGACATTATGAAGACCCCTCCATGAGTAGGCTTGGCAAGAGCGTCCATTGGCACCACTTTGGACCTTCTGCATAAGTATCTACCCCTTAGGTGGGTGGGTTGTTGGGTGATGGGGTTTTGAAAAATGAATTTTGACTATTCAGACAATCCCTGTGTGGGGTTCCTGAGGATGCCATTATTGCGCCATGACCTGTAACCCCTCACAATCATATTAAGTTTTTCAAAAGGGTGTATTTCGATTTAAGATTTTGGGGGGGGGGGGGGGGGTGGGGGGGGGGGGGGGGGGGGGGGGGGGGGGGGGGGGGGGGGGGTCGCCCCTTCAGGTTTTTTTTAGGGATAGGTTGCCCCCCTTTTCTGTTTTACTCCCGTTAGGTCCAAGTATATACCGGTACTATCAAAAACATTTCTGACCTTGTCAGCGTCTTTAAACTGTCCAATCCCCTTGGTATGCTACCTGTTTTCTGTTTCTGGTCTTGAGGGTCTCCGCACGGGGTGGATTGAAATTGGAAAAGACGGTGGAGCAGGCCCCAGGGTTGGGGCTGCAAAAACCACGGAACAATTCCAAATCGACCATGTCAGTAGCTTAACGATCCAGGGGTACAGGCCAAAGTAGGCTAAAGGGACTTGCCATACCGTATAGGAAGGGCTTAAAAGAAAAAGCACAGCGTGAACTGAACCCTAAACAATCGTTTTAAACCGACGTTTAGCCGACCATGTCTTCATCATTAATCCTGTACTCGGGTAACTAAGGTATGGTATGCGATGCTAAAAACTGATTTGATTTTTGCTATAAGCAGCAAGCTCCTTGCTAACTGATTCAGCCAAACTAAAAGTCGCCGAAGACAACAACTTCTTGGAACCTTCTTGATCCTTCGGCCAAAAACGGACAAGCAGACAAATTGTTGGTGGAGCAGTGAAGCCTGTAAAAAAGTCCAAGTTCAGCCAATACCAAGCACTTTAAGGCTGTGACTGTTAATGCCTTCCTGGACTGCTGGAATCTTGGGGCTAAGCCAATGGCTGGCCAGGGGGAGCTGACCAAAAAGCTGCTGTTGTGGCCTACAATTTAAACAGCGCTATAGAACAGAAGTAGTGGTACACCTGCACGGGGTGTGGAAGACAGGAGAGTCCACAGCCCCTCACGAAGAACCCCAAACCAATGTTTGACCATCACTAGCAGCAAACATGCGTCGAGAGCATTCTGCACTCAGGAGAGTGGTGCGTAGTGTGTATGACTTACTCATGTTGAACTCCGCCTGCAGAACAGCGAGCAGCTTTGGAGGCTGATAAGCCTGTAACCAAACCAACAAACCCAGGTGTACAGCAGCAGCAGCAGCGATCATAAAGAAATATGCGTCACGGTTTTTTCTTTTTTGGCTACACGGTGCAGCTTCTAGAGTCCCTGAGCCAGCCGTTGAGCCACACCCAAATAGGTTTAGCATGTGTTGGACAGCTTAATGCCATCAGCTCTCAGGTGGACTAGCTTGCGTCCACATGAGCTGAATAGCCAGTCAGTGGAGCTGCCTAGAAGCTGCTACATCAAGCCCCGAAGAAAAAACGGGTTTAATGCGAAGGGATTAAAAGGAAAAGACAGAGGACAAATCTATTCATAGCCTTTCTCTTCAGCTTTACGGGCAGCAGCTTCTAGGCAGCTCCCTGAGCCAGCCTACGGGCCAAGCCCCAAGATGTCAACAGAACAGGAAATCTGGCTATGTCAGCTTTCAAGGTGCACTAAGGTTGCTCAGGTTTTAGGGCTTGACTAGACCATCAGGGGGAGCTGGTCCCAGAAGCTGCTGCTTGTAGCTGAAAAGAAAAGCTATGAATTAATTAAGCGCAGCAGGGCATCAAACTCGAAAAGTACTACAGAGAACAGAAAAACAACATCTAGCTCTTGACTATGAAATTTGAATCTAAATCCTGAATTTGAACTGGAACACCTGACTCAATGGGAATCCTATCAAGGGTCAAAATTAATTGTTTAATGCCTGTTTAATATATCTTTCTTCGTTCATTAATTTTTTTAGTTTTTTTAAAGTCTTTTTAAACAAGGTCTTATACCCTTTTTACTTTTTTTTGTCTTCAAAATGGTTCATTTCTTATGAAACCGTTTTCTTTCGTCAATAAGCACATTAAGACGGGATCATTTTTGGGAATCGATTTTTCGAAACAGGGTGGTAGTTTGTACCTCAGATTTGACGGCCGGAAATTCCCGGGGAGAAATTCTGAAAGAATTTTCCAGATTATTGTTTGCCAGGCGAACGTATGAAGTACTGACAGTGATTCCCAAAATTGATCCGCTGAATGGCTACATACCATTTTTCTGTCAGTTTGTAAGCCAAAGCAGCCACTCTAAAAAAACCATGTCTTCTTAAGCAGTTGCAAATGCAAAGAGTATGCGACGTCTTGGACCATCCATTGTACATGCTGCCTGCTGCCTGCACTACGCCGCCAAACGAACCCTATTCTTTTTTGTCACTCCGAACGATACTCACTTTGTATCACCAAAACAACCACACGGTGGCATCCTTAGATCATTTGCAAACTTATCCATTCTCATAGCCCTCTCATCGCCTGCTGCCTGCCTTCTGACCTTCTCTATCCTCGGTCATTATTAAAAAAGATTTTGATGCTAGCTTGTAAGCCAAAGCAGCTAACCTGGCCCCGACCGAGCACAGCATGGCCAATAAGCTGCTTATAACCGGAACCGGAAACAAGCAGTGCTGCTCAGGCTTCAGCACCCCCAGACCTCCAGCAGATAGCAGGCATGCACTGCAGATTAAGCCTTCGCTTATTCGCCCAGTGCACTTAGCTCAAAAGCAAGCAAGCTATGCCTAAGGCACAGGCCTGCCAGGAGCTGCATTATACGATCTCGGAAAGAAAGCCCCTTTGCTTTATGAAAGTGCATGCCTCCGCATCACCAAGATCAATAGAGCACCGATCCTCCTAGCAGTTCTCATGCGCATGCTGCGTGCTACAACGACCCGACCCCTAATGCAACTTCCTTGGTGGCGTTCTCCATCACGTTAGTCAATATTCCGGGGTGGAGCTCATTCGCCATCCCCATCATCGGTATAACCACTCACGCAAGCGCAGGTTGTCCCCTGACCCCCTACAATGTTCCTTCTCTCTCTTCCCTTTCGCTCCACGACAACGTTGCCACGCGTGCTGAATGACAATTGATGTGACACTGAGCCTGTACGACAGATTCCTGACCTTGCTAAGAAAGCCGCTCCTTGGCGCACACCTCGCGTGATTTCTCACTCACTCTCATTGCTCCCACGCATAGTTGGCTTCGAGACCGTCTCCGCTGCCCTTCCTCACGGCACCTCTTCTTGTCATTCAGACAGACCCCACCCTTGCAGCGAATCCCGTCCTCAACCCCAGCACCAGCGTCCCCCTTTTCTCCCCCAGCCTGGTCCCATACACACACCCTCAGTACTCCGCCTCTATGTCCAGCTTTGCACTTCCTTCCGTCCTGTCGTGATCTCTTCCTTCTGCACCACAAGCCCTCTAGCGCCCTCTAAACCCGCCGCTTGCCCGCCGGCGCCACCACCCTCTCTCCGTCCTACTCCTGTACTAGCCCTCCTTGGCCTTGACACGCACGCTTCCTCCTAAGTACCTCACTCAGCACCTTCACCGCCGAGCCTCTACCCCCTTGGCTTGCACAACTCGCCCCACACGCTTTGATGGGGCGCAACTGGGTGTTCGTGTGCAGGGGGGTAATCTGCTGGCTGTCTGCTGGGATTGTTGTCAGCTTGGGACTGAGCGGTCCCCGAGACTTCACATTACAGCCAGTCACTGGTGGGATTACCGTCCCGATAGGGGACTGTCATGGGCTGCAGAACGTGTCACACTGGCCCGCTGGCTGAGAGCAGGTCAGGATATTGGACGTGTGGATTGCTCCTGTTAGCCTTGAGGTTCGTCTACAGAGAAGCCCGACAGTCGACATGGTGGAGCAACTCATCCTTCTGCTTTGCTGAGGTAGTGCAGAATAGAAAGCGTGGACGTACAGCTCATCCTTTCTGCTTCGCTGAGGTGTCAGACATCGGGGGACAGCCGTGGACGACATCATGCTTCTGCTCTTGGAGACGTTGTGAGAGCTTGGAACATGGATGAGGCCCCCTTAGGTCTCGGACACAGGCGTTGCCTCCTTTGTCCCTTGGAGCAAGGTGGAAGTCGGCCAGGGGCACTCTGGATACCGCCAGCCATTGCCCCATACCTGCTGTTGTCCGCTGGCCGGAGGGGCGTAGCATGGGGCGGGGCAGCTGCCTGGAGGCTGGCAGGGAAGCTGGGCGGAAATCTATAGGCGCCGCAGTCTGCCTAGGGAGGGTGATGGGAGGGGAGGGCGCGGACAAGGGAAGAGACCCCCAAAGTGCCATGGGAGCAGCTTCCACCCACCTCTCAGTGATGTACTGTCCGCTGTCGGTGTCAGGGTCGGGGCCCCAAACACCGAAAAATCTGGGCGGGCAAGCTGAGCAGGCAGTACACTATCAAGGTTAATCCAGTGTTGCGCCATAGAACAGACTCTCACCTACCTCAGCGCATCATGGAGACGTCCGAGGACCCGAGGAGTCCAGCTCCTACGCCTCACCCATAGGGGGTCCTGCCCCCTAGAGCGTTGCGGTGTGGCTTGGCAGGGGTCGGCTGCAAGGAAGCCTGAAGAGGACAGTGCGGCGGAAAGCATCTGCGATGTCAATTCGAAGTTGCAGATGCTGTCTTTGGCGAAGGGGGAGGGAGGTCAGAGTTGAGGTGAGGTTCTTCGAGATGCCTCGCGAGCGGAAACCCCGACCATATGCCCGCCAGCGGTGATGGGACTCAACGACGGGCCAAACGGGGGCTACCCCCTGGGGTCCCATCCCTGAACAACTCCCTCTCTTTGTCCAGGACCCTGTCCCAGGATTATGGACAGGGGGCATGTCATCCACTCTACCAATCCTGGGTCGAGACCACGCTCGCGGTCTGGCACCGTCCACCACTCCCTCGTGGAGGGGAGGAGGCAGGCGTCGAGCATTTCAGTTGAAGAGGTGGGTACGGGAGGTCCCCAGGGGGAGGTGCGGGGGCATGGCCCTGGGGGGGGGGACTTGGGAGGATGGCTCTGGTGGCTGGTGCCCGGTGGATCTGCAAACCTTGGGCTTTGATGTTGGTTGATTTCAGTTGGGCCAGGGAGTAGTGCAGCTTCCACGGGGGTCTGCCACCATCCTGGGACGTCCGCCAGTCCTGGCCTCTATGTTGGGACTGGGTTGCCAGCCTGTCTCTAAGGGCAGCAATGCGGGCCTCGTAAGGAGCCTGCACCGTGCAGCGAGTGCTGAGTTCTGCTCCTGGCTGGTAGCTTCCCCACAAAATCGTCCCTTAGCGTAGTAGCCTAGTTCCGCTGAGCAAGGTGCAGACAGCGCCGACGTGAAGGCACAGCTGGCAGCGGACGACTTATGCAGCCATCCATCGCACTCCCCGGCCTCCTGGGGGGATCTTTTGGTGGGGGCCTTGGACACCCACAAGGTGGACTGGGGGGCCTGCTGGGAGGTGGTGGATCAGACGGTGAGGTTCTACTCAACAGAGGGGGTGCAGCTGCTTGGAAGCGTGCCTCAGGCCGCACCATTCTTCCTCGATCACCCGAAGACACGCTGGGAGGAACCGGCAGAGGCTGATGGGCGGTTGCAAGGGAGGGCCTCAGGGTCAGCCCTCCTCGTGCACCCGTGGCTTCCCTCCGCTGGTCCCGTTGGCCCCCAGGGCTTCTTTCTCACCCCCTCGCTGCGCCAGAGCTGGATTCGGGGTTTAGTCACGCATGCAGCGGCGCTATTGTGGTTGCCAGCTCTCGCCTTGAGCCTAGGGTTTTCCATCTCAGGGCTGGCAATCGAGATGGGGGCTGGTAGCTGAGGGGGTAAGCTGGAAGCGTGGCATCGCGT